>WTXK01000213.1:0-77631 GCA_025769895.1 Lactarius psammicola
GCTTGGAGTAGAATCACCACACCGACCTCTCCACAGTCGCCACCCCCACTTGAACCCACCCCTGTAGTCCCATCTCGAACTGTCCCCCAGGAATCGTTCCCTGCGGGACTAGACCACACGTTTACGCCGCCAGTCACTGTTGTCAAAGCAACCCCTGATCCTATGAGAGCTTTGCTGGACGATGAAGATGAAGAGGCGGATCCCGATTACCCTGGCATACCCTTTTTCCCAAATGACCTTATGCAACTGACCTTCTTCCCTCTTATGATTGGAGAAGAAGGACGGAAAGAGGTCGCCAAGTACATCTATTACCGAAAGCACTATCAGGAGTGTGTTGGGACTATGGGAAAGGGGCAGCCCAGCTACGTTACACAGGTCTTTCTACGAACCGTTTATTCTGACCAACTACCACAAACGGTGACGGAAAACCAAATCGACCTCTTCCATCCCCACGATCCCCGAAGCCTTATTCTCGATGAAGTTCTTAACGAACTCCATGATCCAAGACTGCACGCCGATGTCTCGCGACTACGAGAGTGTCTGACGCAAAGGGACGCCATTAATACGCGACGCGCTGACCTGAGAAGGTTGGAGGCGGAGGCGACCCGTGACCAGTTTCATCTGGACATGGAATTCGTAAGCGTACGAAAGCGGCTCCAGTACGCACGGGCAATCCCTCTCATTTCGGACAAATACGCCGAACTCACAGCAAAACCCATTCGACCCCGACACGCCTCTGACTCCATGCCCCTCCCGCCAAGGGAAGGAGGGCCATGTGAGATGCCGCGACAACACGGGGAAGGCAAGAGCAAGAAGCGGGCCAAGAAGTGCTTCATGTGCAAGTCCGCCGACCACCTTATCGCAGATTGTCCGAATCGAAGGACGATATATGCGTGCGCTTACTGTGGTAGCGACAACCATGGTATCCAGTCGTGCCTTATCCGACGAGTGTCGGCTATGGCTCCTCGTCACGAAGAACCTTCCCACCGACCTCGCTGGTGTGGAAAGTGCCTCCGTTTCGACGCCCAACATGAAGAAATCGATTGTCCTATGTACGAACTATGCCGAAAATGTGGAGAACGAGGCCGTCATCTATTCTTACGACGGCACACCTGTCCAGTCCCGCGCAGTCCTACTCCCACTAACGACGTGGACGCTGACGTCTATGACTATGTTGGCAGTGACTAGTCGAAGTTGTGGCAACTTCGATTCTAGTGGGGGGGTAATGTTACGAACTATTATCGCTTTCCCTTATCACTTGTGTCACGGACTGACCAAGACACTGACACATCGGTTATGACTACGATGGTCAGCGGTAATTAGTCATGGACTACTCGTATCAGTCAGCAGGAGAGCGCTTTATCACATGTAAGATAGTACGATGACTCATTACTAGGATAGCTGTACTAGGGTTCGAGCTAGTTACGCTATTGGTTACTTACGATTCGGGAGGAGCTTTAAAGCCCTCGACAACTGTATATAAGGCTCATTGTTCAGACCATGGATCCCCATCCTGGTCTTCTCAATACCACCATCATTGTTCGCGACCTAGGAGTGCCAACTTCTCTTCCTTTCATCTATCTTTCATCTCTACTACTTGTCTTAGCCTTTGTCTTCGGAGTTGTACTCCACGTTGAAGACATCGAGAGCGAAGACACCTTCGACGCCGTGTACTGGGAATAGTCACGTGCCTACGTCCTCACGTTAAGTCTTGACACTTCGTGTATCGGACCAAGCTTAGTATCAGTCATCGCCTTCCCTCGCGCCTAAGTCAGGCAACGTTGTTGTGGCAACGTAACAACTTGACCATTTCCTTTGACTGCTTCCATTTTCTTGATGACCTTGTGACTCGTATACGGTTAGGATCCGATCAGATTCCAGTCTCGGCCCTTATCTCGCACCTACCCCATGATCGTACCATTGGTAGGTTTTACGACTTTTAGAATCCGCTGACGACGTCAGAGTCCCGCGTGACTCCGCGGAAACTACTAGTACTTTCGATATGACTCATAGTACGATAAGCTCACTAGGACCCGTATCCTAGGATCGCGCCATATGTTTGGTCTAACCAAACATCATGTACTTGTATATAAGACACGTACTACCTAGCTTGTATGGTAGTTCTGACTTCTTGTGTAATACCACATCAGTACTCACGAAACCGTCTTCGACTTGCCTTTGCGCTTAAGTCCCCTGCTCGCCTTCATGCCTGAGCTCAGTTTTCTCTGACTAAGGTCGATAAGCTCTCGAAGCTAGATCGACTCTTATTCATCACCGGACTGAGTCCTAACCGACTCGCTCTACCAGAAACCCTGACAGATTGACTTAGAAGTACACGTCGTACTTAACGCCCCTGTGGTGGCGTTACAAATACCTACGGTTCCAGGTCGACTACCACCAAAAGGACTGGCTTCACTACCTGCCACTAGCGGAATTCGCGCATAACTCGTGGCCCCACGAGATAACAAGGAAGTCTCCTTTCGAACTGCTTATGGGGTACCACCCTCGTGCTGATTGGATGGATAAGCCATCCCTCATACCTCAGATAACGACACGCATGGAGCAATTGAAAGAAGCGCGACGGGAGGCGCGATCACTGATCACGAAAGCCCAAACCTTGTGGATCAAACATAAAGATACACCCAAGTTCAAGGTTGGCGACCAAGTATGGCTAGATGGGCGCAATCTCAAGACCAGTCAGCCGAGCGCAAAACTGGCAGCAAAAAGGCACGGCCCCTTTACGGTAGACCAGGTGATGTCGCCATACTCTTATCGTTTGAAATTGCCAGCTCAGTGGAGGATCCATTCGGTGTTTCACATCGATCTTCTCACACCTTATCGCGAAACCACCCTTCATGGACCCAATTTCACACGTCCGCCACCGGATCTTGTGGAAGGGGAGGAAGAATACGAGGTCGAGAAGGTTCTGGACACTTGGCTATTCGGCAGAAGACGAACGCGGCAATATCTGGTCAAGTGGCTCGGGTACCCGGACTCGGAGAACCAGTGGGTCAACAAAGCCAATATCTTTGCCAAAGAAAAGATAAGGGAGTTTGAAAGACGAATCTCCGACGCCAAAACACATTTAAGGACCACCCAAGTTGCTGAGTCGCCCCATTCTCCACTCCCTCCTCAACTCCCTATCACTCACATCCCTTCCATGGACTTTGCGTATTATGCCACTAAAACCGCTGAAGAGGTGTTCTCAGCCGAGCTACTGGAGGGACTCATCTCCCTCGATGAGGCACGACGCCATCTCCAATGTGTCCACGAAACCGGCAACACCGCTGCCCTCGGGTGGGAGACCACCGACGATAACGAAAACAGCAACAGCGAGGACCACAGCGCTGGAGAAGGAGCCGCTGTGGTCCATGCAACTGCAGAAGACGAGGGTACAGTGGTTGCCCCAATTACCAGAGACGAACTCGCCGCAGTGGAGCGCGCCTTCCCCGGCCCTGCGCAGGCAACACTGTCCGAAAGTGCACTACAGCCCAGGCTGCTTACAGTGCGGAACGTTCCTGACACGGAGGAGTGTCGCCGTGGAACTAGGGACGATCCTCTCATCGTGGGAGAAGATACGAGCGACACCGAGCCCGTACCAATACGACTCCGCCTTCAAGGCGACGGTGAAGAGGCCCGCAAAGCTCTGGTGGCATACCGCACAGGCGTGGACCAACGAGCAGCTCGACGCCACGCACGCCGCGCGGAGAGAGAAGCTACTGAAGAGGCGCGCCAAGCTCAAGCGAATGCGCGAATCCAAGCTCAAGAGTTCGGACACGTCGATCGGGAAACCGATCTTTACCCAGCTGAGCACCCCCACATTACCTACGGAAGATACGAACACTTACCCGACGACACCCCACATGCCTCCACCACCGATGGTGAGCCCATCATGCGACATAAATGGTGGGAGCTTGTAGATGACCCCCTTAAGCAGCCGTTCAAAGCCAAGACCCCACAAGGATGGACCCAAAATGCAGGGAGCGACTACATCCCCTGCCCACTTACAATTCAGGGGGTCAGCCGCCCTGCTCTCTGGTACCAAATCATCGAGAGCGACGACCCCCTCATCCTAATGGGGACGGATCGGACGGACTGCGTATACGCGTCCCCGTTTTACGCCACTCCACGACCGGTGCTCCCTAGACCCCCGAAGTACACCAAAGACAAGTTGAAGACCCTGGAATGGGGATACCGAAGGCAGCCGGTGATCGATCAGTGCCTTCGGGCGCTATCAGATAAGTCCATCCCTGCCGAAGTTCGAAGGTACTGAGCGCTGACGCAAGATCAGCAGCGCCTGGAACAACGTGTTAAGGAGTTGGAGGCAGGCATCACGGTGCTGTATGGAAGACGGTCACTGTGTGCCGCTCGCCTCCACCGTGCCGATACCCTTGCACGCCTCGAGCGCGAGCGGCGACAACTCGGGGACCCCAAGATACTTTGGGAACGGTTGGACCAGCAAGAGTTCCATCGGAGCCGAGGATACTAGGATGTGGGCATCCTCCCTGAAAAGGGGGTGATGTTACGACGCGAGACTCCGGGTAGCTTGTATCCCCGGACTTCTGACATGTGATAGGTGATACGTGACTCACAGATAACGGTTCCGATAAACCCAGTACTGTATGATAAGGATGAGGTATGCGATTGGCTTGTTACTGAACAATATCTATGACTCGGACGGACTATCACGATAACTGTACTGTACGTGATTGGTTACTTACCATTCAAGAGGTGCTTTAAAGCCCTCGTGTACATGTATATAAGGATAGCCAAGCTGCGCCGTAGTCCGCAGCTTGGTCTTCTTGAATCTACTCTGCTTCTACTTGTCCTATCGCCCCTCATTGGGATAAGTCTTGCGCTCCTCTTAGTAGGAGTCTGCCTCATCGTTTTCTACCTCGAGTCAGTATTGTCCCACGTGTAGGGCTTGCTGTTATACTCTCACGATCACGTGCCACGAGGGCCGTCATATCGCTAAGTCATCTTTGGTAGTGTCGCCTATCTGTCGCTCAAGTCGAGCCACGTGCCAGTAGACACGTAACACGCGTGTCAATGTCTGCATCGGCGGTCGCCGACATCTTGCTGGGGGACCTGGCGTGCTAAGGCGGTGTACACCATCTGCCCAGTGTTAGCATCCCTCCTTCCTGCCCTCACCTGTAGGCGGACCATCCTCCGCACAACTTGATCAGTTCCTTCGTAGTCCCCACTCTTTCATGTCTCAGACACAAACCACAGCCGCAGCTTCCTCACGCTTCCTCGCCATTTTCAATGCCGCCTTGAAATTGTACCAAAAGCAGACCAAGAATGACCTTATCGCACATCCACTTGCCTCCCAGTTACAATCATGCGATTCAACCAGCGCCATCCTTGCCGTGCTTCAAGACCAAGTCGGGATTTTGACCAAGCTCGTAGTGGCGATGAGAGATTGACAAAGTGGTTGGTCCCAACTGTGAACGTCCTGTATGCATTTTCTGCCGCCATCTCCGAGGGCGTCGGTCTGGTAAATCTCGAAATTTGAGCTAATCTAAGCATTGAAGCCTATATTTTGCAGGTATTTTCGCCTGCGAAAGCGATCTTTGCAGGGATCGGTGTCTTCCTTTTAGCAAGTGTCCTATCTATTTCTTTGAGTGGTTCTTTCTCACGTTGAAGGTCTTATAGGCAGCCAAGGATGTTGCGGCGAGTAAAGATGCTCTTGCCGAGCTCTTCGAACGCATGGGGTTCTTTTTCAAACGTCTTGAAACATATACAGAGGTGACACCGACTACGGCGATGACAGACATAATCACGGAGATAATGGTGGAAGTGCTTACCATCTTTGGAATTGCAACGAAAGAGCTGAGGCGGGGATCAGCAAGTGAGCTTCCGATTGGCTGTCTATGAATCTACTGAATTGCGCATAGAAAAGTTCCTGAAGAAATTGGCCGGAAGAACAGATCTGGAAGATGCCCTCAAAAAGCTAGACAGATTGACGCAAGAGGAGGCTCGGATGGCACTTGCAGAGGTCCTGAGGGTCACACATAGCATCCGCGACGAAGTAAAAGTAGTCGACGGTAAAGTGGAGAGCATGGATGACAAAGTAGAGGACATGGGTGGCAAAGTGGATGACATGGGTGAAAAAGTGGAGGTCATAGGCGACAAAGTGCAATGCGTTGATGGAAGGGTCCAGGTAGTCATTGACGGTGCGTGAGGCGTGCCCAGCCAGTTGCCGATACCTTCGAACGTTTTACTTTCAGACGGCAAGGAGGCAAGAGTAGCGGCGGTGGAAGCAAAATTGATTATCCAACAGACGGCAAACAGCGTAGATGAAATCAAGTGTTCGTCATCTCCTAACCTCACCGTTGTTCACTGCCAGTGCTCGCGCTTAAACGTACTCATAGGGAACCAGTTGAACCAGCTCCTACGAGCGTGGCTCTCTCCCGCGGATCCGTCAACAAATCACAACATCGCACGAAAGGCTCAACACAAGGGAACCGCGGCGTGGTTCTTTCAAGACAGTATCTTCATCGAATGGAAGTCTACCTGCTCCCTTTTGTGGATCCATGGAAAACGTGCGTTTCTGTCGCACCTTTCGGGTTCGCACCTTCTAATAGACTCCGATTTTGGTAGCGGGCTCTGGGAAAAGCGTTATTTGGTTTGTTGTTCCTTCCCTGCTTTATTTCGGGACTTATTCTCCGCCAGTTCCTCCATTATTCAAGACATTATGTCCGTATGCGATGCGGGATCAGCTATCATGGCCTACTTTTACTTCGACTTTAGGGATCTCAACAAGCAAACCTGTCACGACCTACTACTTTCTCTCGTATCCCAGCTTTCTACATCCTCTCGTCCGTGCTGTGACATCCTCAACCGTATTTACACTGCACATAAAAGTGGCGCTCAGCAACCCAGTGACGACACTTTGAAAGAATGCCTCAAAGAGATGCTGAGACTGTTGGGACAGGGGCCAATTTTCATAATCCTGGATGCGCTCGACGAATGTCCAGACTCCTCCGGAATTCCATCCCCCCGTAATGAAGTCCTCCAACTCGTGAAGGAACTCGTCGACCTTCGCCTGCAAGGACTTCACATTTGCGCGACCAGTCGCCCAGAGGTTGATATCCGAACTGTCCTCAATCCGCTAGCATTTCGTTCGGTTTCCCTACATGACGAAAGTGGTCAAAAAACGGACATTGCTGACTACGTTCGGAGCGTCGTCAACTCGTCCCTGAGTACGGCGATGAGGAGATGGAGGGCAGATGATAAAAATCTGGTAATTGAGACGCTGACGGAAAGAGCCGACGGAATGTAAGAGCATCAAGCCGTGCTGTGCTAACACCAGTCTCTTACGTTGTTACGCAGGTTCAGATGGGTATTCTGCCAGTTGGACACGCTGCAACATTGCTTCCCACCGAACCTCCGTCAATTTCTTAACGAACTACCTGAAACCTTAGACGAAACATACGAGCGGATATTGAGGGGCATCAATAAGGCTCAAAAGGACGACGGCCCGTCGTTTGTTACAGTGCCTAACTGTCGCTACTCGGCCGCTTCGAGTCGAGGAGCTCGCAGAACTACTGGCGTTTGATTTTCAGGCGTCAAGCTCGGGAAGTATCCCGAAATTGAAGGAGGACTGGCGGTGGGACGATCAAGAGGAAGCTGTGCTTTCGACGTGTTCTAGTTTGATTGTCGTCGTCCGTAACGGTGATTCCCGGGTGGTGCAGTTCTCCCACTTTTCGGTGAAGGAATACCTCACATCACCTCGTCTCGCACAGTCACATGGAGATGTTTCACGGTTTCATATTGGCCTCGATCCGGCTCATACGATCCTGGCGCGGGCGTGCCTGGGGACACTGCTCCGGCTTGACGAACACGCTGGGAGTGGTGATGCCAATGGGTTTCCTCTAGTCAAATACGCTGCTCAACACTGGGTAGACCATGCACGATTCGGGGAAGTGTCATCACACGTACGGGATGGGATGGACGATCTATTCAACACCTCCAAACCACATTTCGCAGCGTGGCTTCGAGTGCACGACATGGACGAACGCTGGGAAGGTTTCACACCCTGGTTGCGACGCAATGATGACAGTGGTTCCCCCCTTTACTATGCTGCATTCTGTGGGCTCTATGACCTGGCAGAACGTCTAATCATGAAGCATCCCGAACAAGTAAATGCAGATGGTGGTCGCATCCTAGCCCCACTTCCGGCAGCTCTGTACAAGAGACACTTCCGTGTTGCGAATTTACTCCGCAAGCATGGTGCGGTCGTGGACGTTCGAAGCAATAAAGAAAGGACTCCACTACACAAAGCGTCGATGTCTGGACTCGTCGACATCATGCAGTGGCTACTCAATCACGGCGCAGATGTAAATGCTCGGCAGGAATGACCACTGGACACCGCTGCACCTGGCAGCACGCAATATGCAACTTGAGGCTGTTCAGGTGCTAGTCGAACACAACGCAGACATCAACTCGCAGAATGACGTAGGCAAGACTCCGTTGTACGAGGCCTTATCCTACATTGGTATTTCTAAGGAGGGAAAGGCGGTCGACATCGACACCGTGCGGCGATTACTAGAGCATGGGGCCGACACAAATATACGTGACCGCGACCACTCAACTCCATTACATCGAGCATTGTCCCAGGAATGGATCGAGGTCGCTCGCCTACTACTCAGCTACGGAGCAAATGTAGACGAGAAGGATGAGAAAGGTAGGACTCTATTCCAAGCCGCGTCTGAAGCAGAACATCATGAAATCGTGAAACTACTGTCAGAACATAGTGCTGTGGCTCAGTCGTAGCGCATATATGACCACGTCCCGATTAACTACTCGTAGAAGTCTATTATACAGAAGCCGTTTTTGTGACCTGAGGCGGAAGCAAATAAATATGGGCCAGGTGCATTATTTAATAAGTACAATATTCCTGAGTGCAAGGAACGGGAAAACACTAGGAGCCTTCGTTCCACCGACACCCTATGCCCCACTTGTTGTTGCAATCGGTGAAGCTACATCAGGTCTGTAGCTTCCAGTAGTCTTCCAGTCTGGACTTCCTTATCGTCAACCTCACGGTGGCCACGGTCATTGACTAATCAACCAAAATGCGGTCAAATTCTTGATCAAATTCTTCTTTGTTCAGATCGTACGTGTTTCTCTCTGCCAAACCACTGCCAGTGCCAGCGCACGGGGAACCAGTGTCACGTGCATGATTACCTTGAACTAATACGACGATGACAATCCTCAGTAACCTCCCCGTTAACCTCAACTCGCACAGAACACAACTCTTACTCACGGCCGCGGCTACAGCATTTACAACGTATTCGCTCCTTTCCATTTATCAATCTCGCTCCCGCAAGAAGCGACGCAACGAGCTTGCCGAGGACATAAAACGTTCTCTATCCGAAGGAACATCCTCTAACCGCGTACAACCTTCTCCGTCATCACTAATCCCTGGGTCCGACACCGAATATGCAGAGCATCTTGTGCGCGAGCAGCTCGCGCGCAACTATGCCTTTCTCGGGGAGGAGGGCGTCGCGCGCGTGCGCGGTGCGTCTGTCGTGATCGTTGGCTGCGGTGGCGTTGGCAGCTGGGCGGCAGTCATGCTCGCGCGCTCTGGGGTCGCAAGGCTACGACTGATCGACTTTGACTACGTGACCCTCTCCTCTCTCAACCGCCACGCTACTGCCGGGCTTGCAGACGTCGGCACGCCGAAGGTGCAATGCATAGCGCGTGCGCTGCGAGGTATCGCGCCATTCGTGCAGGTTGAGCCACGAATAGAGTTGTGGCGTGGTGGCGAAGACGGTGCGGATCTCCTCGAGGGCGCAGATTGGGTTGTCGGTATGTACTCTCAATAGTGCTTGTCATTTGCGGAGTCTCGATTTTTTGGGGGAGGATGAAAACTGACGTATTGATGAAGACGCAATCGACAATATTGGCACAAAGGTGGAGCTGCTCGCGCACTGCGTACGGAATAACATCAAGGTGTTCTCGTCCATGGGTGCAGGCACCAAGTCCGACCCAACGCGTATCCAAATAGCAGACCTCTCCGCGACACACTACGACCCACTCGCACGCGCCGTGCGCCAACGCCTCCGTGCCGTCCTCTCTCGATCTTCTCCACCTACACCTCCTTCGGGTCCCGACCCCGAAACCGATTCAGACCCGGACGCACTCTCGCCATCCCCGAGCGTGAGCGAGTACTCGATTCCGGTAGTGTACTCGACCGAGGTTCCTGGCGACGTTGCGCTTCTCCCGTTGGCTGACGCGGAGCTCGCTAAGGGCTCCGTGGACGAACTCGCGCCCCTGCGCGACTTCCGCGTGCGGATCTTGCCAGTGCTCGGGCCGTTGCCAGCGCTCTTCGGCTTGCACATAGCAACGTACGTGCTATGCGAGCTCGCGGGACGCCCGCTGGAGCGTCCCTTACCCGTGCGCCACCGCAAGAAGCTGTACGAGCGGATGTGGAAAGATCTGCTGCATCGTGAGTCGCGCATCGCGCGCAAACAGATCAAGTCCGTCCTTTCTATCTGTTCTGTCCGCCGCTCTCCGAGAGCTGATTTCCTTGGCCTTTTGTTTGCTGCGTAGCACGCTCCCTTTGACAACGGCGGACATCGCGCTGCTGTACGACGACTTTGCGCTCGGGCGGTCGATCGTCCCGCCTCAGGCAGCATGCGTGCGACCTGCCCTCGTGCGCTGGGATCCCCGCGCGCCGCTCAGTCTCGAGAACTGCGTCGTAGCGGAGCTTAAGGAGGCGGAGCGCGCCGTACGGTCCGTCTTCGCGACACCCCAAGACGGCGAGAAACGTGACGACGGGGTCCCAACAAGCGCCATCCCATCCAACGACTACGTCGATGCGCTGGGAGAGCCGATTGACTCAACTCTGCTACCTCAGGGCTTCGTCCCCGTCAGCCCAGAGGAGTTGTGGGGTGTTGAGGCTACGAAGATCGCGCAAAATCGCATCGCGCAGGCGCGGCGTTTCCGGGAATGGGCACTGCACTAGGCTTTCATGGCTAAATTACATACATCAAAAATTAAAAGTCTCGTAAAATGCGCGGTAATACAGAATGCGATAAGGTATTTCATATGACTTTTCTTCCATGCCGAGTTCGATGCGAAGCACCCTACGATCGAATGCGTCTGGTCACAAATACGTGGTTCCCGGCCAAGGATACGTCCCTCTATGATGAACGCATTGCGCATGCGTCCGGGCGTCGGTCCTTATAAACACCCGACGCCTATTGATATTGCAGTCTCACTACTGCCACCTGATATCGCCTAATTATATAGTACGTATTGCTTGGACTTTAGCACATCGGTATCATTCGCTCAAATTGATAGTGGGAAGCACCTCCTGGCCGTTTCAGACTACCTACCCTTGAACTATGTGATCACCGCGATTTGAATGTACGCCACTGAAAGGAAAAGAACATCCAGCCCTAGTGGAGGTAGCAATGCAGTATACCTGAGGTCGGTTAGTTCATGTTTCAATCGGGTCATGATCCAGCATTATGGAAAGCAGAGACACAGGCAACATGGCTAGGAATGAACCATTCGTTGCGCAGTAAACAATCTAACTGGGGTCAAGACGTGAACGTGTGAACATGTGAAAGTGAATTCGACGCTGCATGAGAATCACAAGGATGCAAAGAATACCGCCACTAGACAAAGATCGATACAGTATGCAAGCGTTACTGGCAAGGACAGCAAACTCGGTTGTGACGACAGGTTGAAAGTCAGTCGATCATGGGTATATGCCAAAGAAATCTGAGTCAAATATGAGCCCGTTCCAAGTTGTTCACTTACGGTACGATTGGTATGCGTGTTTATCTACGGTCTCTTGACATTGGCGCTCGCCGACATCTTGTCGGGACTCGGAGGTGACCAAGAGGCGGTGCCTACTGAATTGGGGTTTGCTTACGCGGGCAGACTTTCGTGATTCAGAGTGGAGAGAAAAATAATTTTAATGGCCAGCCTGTATTACGCAAACAAATCCAATCAAGCAAGGTTGTAGTCGACAAAGTCGACACCTAGTTAATTTAGTAATGGTGGCAGCAAAGATCTGTGTTATCAAGAGGGTTTATTGACTGGGCCGATGACATGACAGTGCTACATAGGGTTCTGTACCCTAAGACGCACATATACTGTAATTGGATTAAAGCGCATACCGTGGTCACCTTCTCTTGTTATTTCCTGCTGTAGTAACGTAAATGCCGATCCCCATTCGGATGGTCCTGAGCCTCGCACATCTTCGCATGCGGACTCGTGCGTTTACTCGCACTACTCATGCCTGGGAAGTCTCCAGAGCACACACAAGACGACAGACGTGTTGTCCATGCTCGCCGGCCGCCCTGAAGAGTGCCCTTTCTTTGTTTTTGAATGCCTTCTGCGGGCTCATTATTTCCTTGTCTGATTCTTGTTCTTGTCGTAGCCTGAACGCGGCGAGCGCGGCGCAACCCTCAGGCTCTAAGGCGGTGAGTGACTGGCTACCGTATGCAAACCGTATGGCGACTTCGCGCTCGTGTGATCTGTCAGCCTGCTGCCGCAACTTGAGCCTGCGTTTGTGCTTCCAGCCGTGCCTCCCACATACCACCGCTCAGAGCTGGGGACCGTATCCATCAGTAATCGTGCATCTCAGTTTCCAGAGGTTTCTCAACTTGAGAAACCACCGAAAACCAGCTAAAACCCGGAAACTCGGGCACTTGGAAAGGTAGGTCCATTTTTCCGGAAACCTGCTGAAACCTCGTAACTTCAGATTTTGTGTAAAGACACTATACGGATATCTAATGGGAACTAGACACGAAGGTATCATAGAATCTATGCGGAGGGCAAATGAGATCAAATGAGATCAAATGTGAGAGCTACTAAAGACATGGTAGCACCAGGAGTCCCAATGATTTTTCCCATCATGACGCGTTGGACAGCTTTTATTCCTTCTGTTTTATTTGTCGTCGTGCCCACGAACTCATTACTAGTTTGTTATTACACGTCTGGTAGTCCATTCTTTGCTGGTCTGAGTAGAGTAGTAGGAGCTTCCTAGTTTCTGGGTTTTCAAGTTCTCGGAAACTTTGAAACTAGTTAAAACCCGGAATCTAATTTTCCAACTTACTGACACCCGTTGCCGGTATGATCTTGAACGCCAATATTGCGGTATGCTCTCCGTCTTCGCGATCCCCCAAGATGACGGGATGCACGATGAGTTGTCGCTACATATCGTCCCACAATGGATCAATTTGATTCGCTTGGACAGTCAGTCGACCTAGCTTTCCTACGAATCCTACCTCATAATATGGTCCCCACTGGCCCGAAGAGTTGTGGTACTAACGTGTGGAGGCTACCTAGGCAAGACGAGCATGCATTGCTCGGGCACGGCGCTTGCGCGAGCGGTCATCGCACTCGGCCAACTAGATTACAAAAAAGCTAGCGATCAAGGAATCCGTCAAGAAAACAAGAAAAAAGGTGATACAAAATGATCGGTATTGTGGATTACAGCACCACGCTACATGAGATTTAACGGCTGATCGACCTCCTCGTCGATGCCAAGTTCGACCTGGAACACAGTACGATTGAACGCAAGTAAGGTCAGGCCCATTTGGTCGCGGATACGTGATTCCCAGCCCTCAGGGAAGCGCTCTTCTGTCAGGAACGTGTAAATGTCGTCCAAGCGCCCGCCAAAGATAGTCAACAGCGTCGACCCACTGAACCAGGACAGAATGAGAAGGGCGATTAGACGTGGGAGGGAATGTCGGTAAAAGCCGCACATACTTATTAGAGCCGAATAACTTGTGTCTGGTGCCTTGTGAGTACTGTCCGTTATTTGCCTTTGCCTCACGACGGCGCTCGCCCAGCCGCCGCGACAGGTCAACTGCGGTGAATGTGCGGTTCAGATTGAGATCTGCGGTCTCTTTTGCGACATGTGCTGCGATGTTGAAATAAGGAGATTCGTTAGATGGGAGAGATCTCTGCGAGGCAGGCTGTGTAGCCTTCTTGAGCGGTGGGCCCGTGGCTGACTTGAGCAGCGCGGCCACCAATTCACCATCCGGCAAGCCTTGGTGGAACTGATGGAAGTTGTCACGCCCTAAGCAACGCAGCTCAGCTACAACGTCTGACGCTTGTTACGAGGCAAAGGGTATCGCCACGTACGGACCAACGAGGCGTCATGCGCGATGCCGTTATGTACGTCAATATCCGCAAGATCAAAGCGGCCTGTGCTGTAAGAGCGATCCAGGATATGCGCGATGTAGCGTGGCACGAATAGACAAAATGACGGAGAGAAGTTGTAGGTCGACCGGATAGTCCCAGAGATCTCCTTAAAAGAAATATTGCGCCCATCACGCTTGATGATTCCTTGCGGAAAGAGCACGTGAGCTAGCCTTCTTACCTCCGTCTTGGTACGACGGACGTACCGTGATTGGCCATCGCATTGAGTGCGGGGCACGAGCAGCGGCTGTCGCCACTTCGTGGGGGAATGTACTCCGGCCAGACGCCGCCTTCACCTGGGTGTCCCTTCGGCGTCACGCCGTCAATCTTGCGCTTGAATGTGAAAAGGTTGACGACGACAAGAGAAAGGTCCCAGATGAGTAGGCCCGCGAAGAATAAGGCCTCGAAAAGTATCGATACAGTGCCGCGGCCTATGCGGTGGAGGGCGATGACGATGAACGCCATGACGGGGTCGCGGAGAAGGACGACAACCACGAGAAGTAAAGAGCGTCTTTCCTGGGCCCTCCCTGTGTCCCGAATTTATATCTTTCGGTTACCCGTCCGTGTCATGATCGGAAGGGACCCTCTGCGTTTTGTCACAACTGTGATTCTCTGTTCGCTGCTTGCGACCACGCCACAAGGCAAGCAAGGAAGCATGGAGTCAAGTCGCACAGCTTCACATTGCGGAAATTGTATGCGTTAATATATCGTAGACCATGACACACAGTTCATTAACGTGACAGCATAGAAACTTGGGCACGATGGAAGACTGTGGGCTTTTCAGTTTGAGCAGCATTTGAGCCTCCGATTTTGCACACAATAAACAAAACATGGTCAAATAACCGCGTCAATATCATCATAGCGGTATCTGAATGTAGCCCTATGATTCGATCCCGACCTCTCGTGCTGGCATTCTCGAGGGCAGATTCACGGACCTGCCTGAGAACTTGACGCTTGACTGAACGCAGGACACTTGGTAGGGGACATGATTTTGGGCGAAGACAAGAAGCTGAAGACGGGGGATCATGGGAATATGTTGAAGAAAATTCGAGCGAAATATGAGCCCATTACAGTCGAGAGTGTTCTAACAATTCATGTTAGTTCTTCACAGTATAGCAATAAGACGTCCCTCGGCTGATCGATGATCTTTGCCTCCACATATCTAGCTATAGGGTCTGGTAACCAGACAGTATGATTCCAGTCTGTCCGGGCGTCTACCTTCGCGCCTATCGTTCGTGCACATTCATGTCTGCATCGGCGGTCGCCGCCGTCTTTCTGAGAAGCCCGGTCACGAGGCGGTGTACATCGTCTGCCTAGTGACCTCATTCCTCGTTCCCACCCTCACCTGTAGGTAGGTCGTCCTCCGCATAACTTGATCGATCCCTCCGCAGTCGCCACTTCTGCCATGTCCCAGACACCAACCACAGCCTCGGCTTCCTCACGATTCCAAGCCATTTTCAATGCTGCCTTGAAATCATACGAAAAGCAGACCAAGAATGACCTTATCGCACATCCACTTGCCTCCCAGTTGCAATCATGCGACTCTACTAGCGCCATCCTTGCTGTGCTTCAAGATCAAGTTCGGGAATTCGACCAAGCTCGCAGTGGTGATGAGAGATTGACAAACTGGTTGAACCCAACTGTGAATGTCCTGTGCGCATTTTCTGTCGCACTCGGGGAGGGCTTCGGTCTGGTAAGTCTCGTTGCCTGAGCTAATGTAAGCCTTGAAGCTATCTCTAATGTATATTTTGTAGGTATTTTCGCCTGCGAAAGTGGTCTTTGCAAGTATCGGTGTCTTCCTTTTAGCGAGTATATTATTGTTTCTTTGGGAAGATCTTACTGATATAGAAGGTCCTATAGGCTGCCAAGGATGTTGCGGCGAGTAAAGATGCCCTCGCAGACCTCTTCACACGCATGGGGTTCTTTTTCAAACGGCTCGAAACTTATACAGAAGTGACACCGACATCTGCGATGACAGACATAATCACGGAGATAATGGTAGAAGTGCTTACAATCTTTGGGATTGCAACGAAAGAGCTCAGGCGGGGATCAGCAAGTGAGTTTCCGATTAGCTGTCTATGAATCTCCACTGAACTAGGCGTAGAGAAGTTCCTGAAGAAATTGGCTGGAAGGACTGATTTGGAGGATGCGGTCAAGAGGCTAGATAATTTGACACAAGAGGAGGCTCGGATGGCGCTTACAGAGGTGCTGAGGATCACGCACAGCGTCCGCGACGGAGTGAAAGTAGTCGAAGGTAAAGTGGAGAGCACGGGCGATAAAGTGGAGGATAAAGTGCGAGGCGTTGACGAAAAAGTCCAAGTGGTCATTGACGGTGCGCGAGGCGCGTCCAGCAAGTCGCCGATATCTTCTAACATTTATACTTTTAGATGGCAAGGAAGCAAGATCGGCGGCGAAGGAAGCAAAATCAATTATCCAACAGACGGGAAATAGCGTAGACGAAATTAAATGTTCGTGATCTCCTATCCTCGCCGTCGCTCGCTGCTCGCACTTAAACCTACCCACAGGGAACCAGGTAAAACAGTTCCTACGAGCGTGGCTCGCTCCTGCGGATCCGTCGACAAATCACAACATTGCACAAAAGGCTCAACACAAGGGAACGGCGGCGTGGTTCTTTCAAGGTAGTGTCTACATAGAGTGGAAGTCTACTGGCTCCCTTTTGTGGATCCACGGAAAACGTGCGCTTCTGTCAGCATTTTTCAGGCTCGCGCTTTTTGACAGTCTCCGATATTTGGCAGCGGGCTCTGGGAAAAGCGTTATCTGGTCTGTTGTTCCTTGCCTGCTTCCTGTTGGAACTTATCTTTCGCTAGTTCCTCAATCATTCAAAACATCATGGTTGTTTGTGAAGCCGAAACAGCTATCATGGCCTATTTTTACTTCGACTTCAGGGATCTCAATAAGCAAACCTGTCACGACCTGCTGCTTTCTCTCGTATCCCAGCTTTCTACTCGCTCTAGTCCTTACTGTGACATCCTCTACCGCGTTTACGAAACCCACGAAAGTGGCACCCGACAGCCGAGTGATGAGATTTTGAAGGAATGCCTGAAAGAGATGCTGAGACTGCCAGGGACAAGGCCCTATTTTCATTGTCCTGGACTGCGCTCGATGAGTGTCCAGACTCATCTGGGATTCCGTCTCCTCGTGATGAGGTCCTCCAACTCATGAAGGAACTCGTCGACCTTCACCTTCTAGGACTTCACATTTGCGTGACCAGTCGCCCAGAGGTCGACATCCGAGCTGTCCTTGAGCCGCTGGCGTTTCATTCGGTTTCCCTACATGACGAAAGTGGTCAAAAAACGGACATTGCTGACTACGTTCGAACCATCGTCAACTTGTCTCCGAGTTCGGCGATGAGGAGATGGAGAGTCGATGATAAAAAATTTGGTAATCGAGACGCTGACAGAAAGGGCCGACGGAATGTGAGAGCATCGAGCTATACTATGGTAACAGCAGTTCTTACGTCGTTGCACAGGTTCAGATGGGTATTCTGCCAGTTGGACACGCTGCGACATTGCTTCCCACCAAACCTCCGTCAATTTCTTAACGAACTACCTGAAACCTTAGACGAAACATACGAGCGGATATTGAGGGGCATCAATAAGGCTCAAAAGGGTGACGCTCGTCGTCTGTTACAGTGCCTAACTGTTGCTGTCCGACCACTTCGTGTTGAGGAGCTCGCAGAACTACTGGCATTCGATTTTCAGGCGTCGAGCTCGGGAGGGATTCCGAAATTGAAGGAGGACTGGCGGTGGGACGATCAAGAGGAAGCTGTGCTTTCGACGTGTTCCAGTTTGATTGTCGTCGTCCATAACAGTGGTTCCCGGGTGGTGCAGTTCTCCCATTTTTCGGTGAAGGAATACCTCACATCGCCTCGTCTCGCACAGTCACCTGGAGATGCTTCCCGGTTTCATGTTAATCCTGATCCGGCGCACACGATTATGGCGCAGGCGTGCTTGGGGACACTGCTCCAACTGGATGAACGCGTTGGAAATAGTGGTACGGGTACCAAAAGGTTTCCTCTGGTTGAATATGCCTGCTCAACACTGGGTGGAACATGCGCAATTCGATAATGTGTCATCACGCGTACAGGATGGGATGGATGACTTATTTGATAGTTCCAGGTCACATTTTGCGGCGTGGCTCCGGGTGCACGACATAGATGAATACTGGTACGGGTACTCGTGGGGACAGCGACGGCCTCCTGGTTCTCCGCTTTACTATGCTGCATTCTGTGGGTTCTATGACCTGGCAGAACGTCTGATTATGAAGTATCCCGAACAAGTTAATGCACGCGGTGGTCTCATCTTAACCCCGATTCTGGCAGCTTTGTACAAGAGACATCTCCGCGTCGCGGATTTACTCCGCAGACACGGTGCAGTCGTGGATATGCGAGGCCATAGAGAAAGGACCCCACTCCATCTCGGCGTCGGTCTATGGACACGTCGATGTCATGCGGATGCAGCTCAATCACGGCGCAGATGTAAATGCTCGGCAGGACGACCTCTGGACACCGTTGCACCTGGCAGCGCGCAATATGCAACTCGAGGCCGTCCAGCTGTTACTTGAACACAACGCAGACGTCAACTCGCAGAACGTCGTAGGCAAGACACCACTGTATGAGGCCCTATCCTACGATGACGTTTCTCTGGAGGGAAAGGTAGGTCGACATCGACGTCGTGCGGCGACTACTGGAGTATGGGGCCGACACAAATATATGTGACCTCAGGCACTCAACTCCGTTACATCGGGCATCGTCCCAGGAATGGCTCGAGGTCGCTCGCTTGCTACTCAGTTACGGAGCGAACATCGATATGAAGGATAAGGAGGGAAGGACCCCATTTCAAGTCGCGTCGGAAGAGGGAAATCATGAAATCATGAAACTACTGTCAGAACATAGTGGTATGGCTCAGCCGTAGTGTGTATGTGCCCACGTCTCAGTCAGCTACACATAGAAGCCTATTGATACCAGAAGTCGTTGTATTTTTTATTTTATTTTTTGAATCCATTCCGTGCGTCTGAGAGCGCTATTACAGAACCCCTTGCAGAACCCCATGTAGCACGTTTCTTTCATTATATACGTCTGGTCCCTCCTGCGCTAAAATTGATCCTCCTCCGGAAAAGTTGTGGGTGCCTAGCTGCCAGATAGAGCCCGGAAGTGGCACTGCCGAGGAGTTTATGGACATCGTAATCTCCCCCACGTGACACTTGAATTTCCTACAGTATAATGCAGCTATATAATCAAGACACTAACGCAAGCACTAACGGAGGTATCCTCTCAGGCTACTCCGAACCGCTTCCTGCTCACGCGTCCCAAGAATGTATGATCGACCGCTGCGCCATATTCCAACAACTATTCTAAGGTGTCTCTGTTGGTCCTGCCGATGTTCGCTTAGCTCATTAGTGCTTCAGCTCTGCTATGACTGTGGTGGCCTCAAGATGGCTTACCACGAGGTCTGCCACGAGCACGATATCTTTCGCATCACCTTCAAGTTTGAGGATTCGAGGAGGGACCACTTTCTTCCTCTCCTTTTTTTTTTGATCACTCCGCAACTTGAAGACAACTTTCTGGCACAGAACAAAGTAATTGAGATTCTTATCAGGCTTAATTAAGATTCCATTATTTCGCCCATCAACGGTACGAACGACACAAGTTAACAGTCCAGGAGACTGTCATACGTTAATGTGGGCGTTAATGTGAAGCTTGTTGAACAAAACATGACTCGGGGGTGGCTCACATGTTCGCGACTCGGACCTGTCGGCTCGGTGCCTCTGCCATAGGAGATCAGACGCGTTGCCCCACGGTATCAAGGAGGCTACTATACCATCACACACATATACATTGTAGCCTCATGATACAGTCCGGACTGCGTTAATCAATCAAGATTGTGGAAAGTACGTATTGGTCCAAGCATGGGGCAGACATACGGACAAAGACCGTCCTCGACCATCTGAGGTTCTGGCCGGGCGGCTGGAATGGCAAGGGCACAAACAGCAATCAAAAGCACAACGATGGCTCTCGTGAACACAATTACGTTCGCCATTGGATAAACTGATGATGCGATGAAGAGGAGTGGGGACGATGACAAGATTGTGAACATATGTTACTGATTTATAACCCACAACATAGCCATTGTGATGGTTCCAATTGCCCTGGTGACTTGGGGGTCATCAAGACGCGCATCTTAGTATGGTGTCATATGTCCCCAAGCTGTATTGGGCTACCCCCTACCCCCGCGGAGAGTCCGAGGAAGCCACGGCCAGGATAAATGTTGATACTCCCTCAGTCTCTGAGCGGGTCTTAAAGAAGTGTCGCACTGGCGTCAAATATTTGTTCAGAGACTTGATGGCCTGGAGGTACTGGAAGGACATTGGCAAATATCCGGTCACTTCCCAAACAGTGTCCAGAATGCCAGATGTCCTGCAAGACCAGAACTCTTTTTTTTATAGAAAATCACGTTTCGTTCCAAGGCAAGTGAATATATAGTTAAGGGTCACAACATACATGAGGGAGGATAAGACCCGGACATTCTGCAACAAGAGATAGGTATTTTCCAGGCCAACGGACCAATATACCGCTGTCGCCACCATTGTCGTTGAGGGTATTTTGGCTGGCAGAGTGCCCCTGCCACTGCTGCTGCTACTGTCGTCGTCGTGGTTGGTGGCTTGCGCAGCTCAGAGCTGCGTTGGCGAAGTACCCCGTGTCGTCGTCGTCGTGGTTGATGGCGTACACGGCTCGGGACTGCATTGGATTACCTGCCGCACCTGCCGTCGTCGTCATCGTCGGGTCGTACGCAATCAGCAGAGTGCCCGCCGCCGCCGAGGCGTGTGGCGGGAAGCCTGACGCGGAGGACTCCCCACCGGCGCCTCTTTCAAAGTCGTGATTGGTAGTTCCCACAGCACAGGGTGCGTCGTTGTGGTTGTAGTTGTAGTTAGCAGTGCACATGGTTCGGGGCTGCATTGGTGGAACACCTCAGGCTGCCGTCGTTATCGTTGTCTTAGTTTGGGCGGACGCAATTGGTCCTACGCTGGAGGGGTGCCCAATGTGGCGGAGGAAATTTTACTTCCTCCCTTTGGGGCTTCGATGTCTTGACGTTCTGTGCCAGATGGTACTTACTCCATCTGTACAACCCGCGCCGCGGCCGCGCGGGGCCAGCCCTTGCCTATCATTCGTTCCATGCAAGATCCGAGGGCATACGGAGATTCCACTCGCTCCCACACGACACGACCTGCTTGGGCAACGCGGGGTACTAGATAATATCGGGAAGGCCCAAGCCCCAGATCTTCAGAGAGAGCAGAGAAAGTTTTTGACATCGGCCTGGAGCGACGTTGATGTCACGAGATGAACCTATTCTTTCTTAGAGACTGCCTGTTCTTCGTGTTCATACAGCTTCTATTGTGTGTATAACTATACCGGTACCTGTTGCACATACTGCGCTATTTTTACGGGGGAATTTGGTACCGTGGCAACGTCGATGGAAAACCCGCCTTCCCACACGAGGCGTGACCGAATTCAATAGAAGAGATGCTTGGGCGAGCACTGAAAGAACTCGGACCCTATCCACGCACTGCGTTTGTCCAGCATCGTCCCCTTCGCCGTCTTCGGCCGGGTGGTGTGCACCATGAGATCAACCCCGAGGCCGTCGGTTCGGTTGACCTTGTATCCTGAGACGGCAGGGACAGAAATAAATGTCATCGAGAAAGGTCATACGACACGGACAAAAATGGGGACTCGGGCGCACCTGCAGATGCTCATGTTGCGGTGCAGTGCATTCACCCCAATTGTCAAACGTTGTCCAGCACTACCCCGAGGTCACCAGGGTCTATCTTAAAGATCAGAACTCATCAGACCAAGTAAAGCAGTTGTGGTACAGCGGTTGGGTCCCAGTCATTGATTCCGGAGCTCGATTCGAAGTTACTTCCTTTTTGGTCGATCCGCCACCCCACTTGCAGCGACTCCCGTCACGCTGACGCTTTCAGGGGTTCCCCTCGTCAGAGTCAGACCCACCAAAAGTCAGCTCGGGGTCGAGAACAGGCCTTCAGGTCACTTTCATTTCACCTTCTTTTCACTGGGAAACCTCGTAGAACCTTCCCCCGCCAGTGTTGCCGCCAGTTAGAGTTCACACCGGTGCGGCTTGCGAGTTGTTTCCAAAAATGCCATTGCCTAGTTAGTCAACAGCGTCAATCTGCTGAACGAGGACTGAACGAGGAAGGCGATTAGACACGGCAAGGAATGACGGCAAAAGCCGCACATACTTATCAGAGCTGAATATCTTGTGTTCAGTGTCTTGTGAATACTGTTCATTATTGTGGAAGTCGGTAATGATGTCGACTACACTCAATCAAGACCAGACAGAACGTGAACCTTGTGTATATTAGAAGTAGAGCTCTTTGTAGCGCGAGAGTATAAGCAAGAGTAATGATAAGGATGGGAGAAAGGGACTGGTGCGACGGAGGTGGCGGGGTCGTCCTTTATATATGCTTGTGTTTGGAATGCTTGTGGCAGAAACTTGAGTTCTTTTGGAATGCGTCCAGCAGTTGTCCAGAGTCCAGTCCTTGGATGGTGAAGTAAAAGAGAAGAGCTCGACGATCAGCGTGATCGGAGGTTGCTCAATGTTCGGCTGACCGGAGTGTGTGTAAGGAAGGTAATAGTACGTACTTACATATTGGCCTTTGCCTCACGACGGCGCGAGCCCAGTCGCCGCGACAGGTCAGCTACGGTGAATGTGTGATTCAGATCGAGATCTGCGGCCTTTATTGCGACGTGTGCCGCGATATTGAAATAGGGGGATGCGTTGGATGGGAGAGATCTCTGCGAGGCGGTCTGCATAGCCTCCTTGGGCGGTGGGCCCGTGGCTGACTTGAGCAGCGGCCACTGACTAGTACTGACTCACCATCCGGCAAGCCTGGGTAGAACTGATGGATTATTTCAAGCCCTGGGCAACGCAGCTCAGCTATAACGTCCGGCGATTCCTGCGAAGCAAAGGGTGTCACCACGTACGGAACTATGAGGCGTCACGCTCGGTGCCATTGTACACATCGATATCTGCAAGATCGAAGTGCCCAGTGCAGCTGTAAGAGCGGTTCAGGGCGCGCGCGATGTAGCGCGGCACGAATAGACAAAGCGATGGAGGAAAACTGTACTAGGTAGATAGGATAGTCCCAGAGAGTTCGTTAAAAGAAATATTGCGTCTCCCATCATCACTAGATGATTAATGATTCCTTGCTTTTTAGCCCTCCTTCCTCCCTCCGTCACGGAACGACGGACGTACCGCGATTGGCCATCGCATTGAGTGCGGGGCACGAACAGCAGCTGTCGCTGCTTTGCGGGGGAATGTACTCGGGCCAGATGCTGCCTTCACCTGGATGTCCCTTCGGCATCACGTTGCCCACTTTGCGCTTAAATGTGTAAAGGTTAACGACGACAAGACAAAGGTACCAGATGAGTAGGCCAAGGAGAATAATTCCTTGAAAACTATTGATGCAGTGCCGCGGCCGATGCGGTGGGGAGCCTGAGGACGAATGTCATAACAGGGTGGGGAAGGACGACGGCCACGGGAAGTGAAGAGCGTCTTCCTGGGTCCTCTCTTTCCCGGAATTTATATCTTTCGATTACTCGTCCGTGTCATGATGGTCAGAAGGGACCCTCCCCTTTTCGTCGCAACTGTGATCCTCTATTCGCTGTTTGCGACCATACCACATTGACAAGGCAAGTAAGGAAGCGTGGAGTTAGGTCGCGCAGCTCCACATTGCGGGAGATAAATGCGTTACCATGAGAGCCAGCGGAAGCCTGAAAGTGGCACTCCCGAGAGTCCCGAGGACTCGGAGGCTATGGACCTCGTAATCTCCTGCACGTGATACCGAATATCCGAAACTTATACACGCTGAGCACTAGCAATTAGTAAGTTAGGCTACTGTAACACGTCTTCTTCTGTGACGAGGGCCCCACACGCGTGCAGGATGTCGATCATGAATGTGAATTTTGGTGGTGTCGGGCAAGGTGTCGGCGGGAGCTTACTCTAAGGTCGCTTGTCCAAGGATCTTTCAGCGAAAAACAACTTAGACATACAATTTGTACGACTGACTCAGACCTTGACTCTAGGAGAGGACATGGGATTTTAAGCTCTTACCACCATGTGGTAATCGTCATTCCACAATTTTATCATGGAGTGACTAATTGCCAAGCGAAGTAAGGCGCTACTACTAGAAATCCCTGATTGTCACTACTTGCCTTGACACTTGTTACGACACCAGGCTACCCGCATAATGGAGGTGTCTGATGCCTCACTGGCGCCGTCAGTGCTCCTCGCGGGGGTCTTAGCAATCCTCTTTCTTCTGTTAACCCCCTCGCGCGGGTATCGCCTGCCGCCTGGTCCACCCGGCAATGTCGCAGCAGAGTTTACAAAGTCACCTATGCCCGTGTTGTTTGACAAGTGGAGGAAACAGTATGGTACGCAGACGACCTAGCAGCAGTAAATCGAGGCTTGTTCTAAACCCGATCACATTCTTCTAAGGTCCGATATTCTCTTTCAAGGTTGGGTCAAGACTTGCTATAGGTACCATTACATCACCCCAGTTCCACCTGATAGTCTCAAATAAGCAACAGTCCTAAACGATATCAAGGCTACTTCCGACTTACTAGATAAGAGGGGAGACATTTACTCAAGTAGACCAAGACTGGTGGTCGCGTGCGGTTTTGCGCCATTTTAATCTTTTCTCAATGCTGAGGAACGCTCGTAGGCACGAGATTTTGTCGGGGGGTAAACGGGGTCTTAGTGCTCCCTATGGCGACTACTGGAGAAGATGGCGTAAGGTAAGCTCACTTAGGCCTCGGAGATGCTCGTAAGGTTCATCTCCTCATCTACCTGTGATTTTGGTGTAGCTCCAACATATAGGAATGAACGAGAGGGCCGCACTTTATTATCGCGAGCAACAAACACTCGAAGCGGCCGTTGTTCTACGCGACCTGCTTGCCGATGGTGGGAACAACCATGAGGAAACTGTTCGGCGGTGGGCACTCCCTTTTTTTCTTATGCCACTTCCTGTGAAAACTGGCTTTCAGGTTCGTGACTTCCATCGTCCTAGGGGTGTCATACGGTTGCCGAGTTCGTGACTTGAAGACCGACGAGATGGTCAGCTACAATTACAAAGCGATCTTGGGTATGTGTTTCTACACGTCCTATAGTCGATACAATGTATGACACTTCGCTTTCAGAGTATCAGCGGTGAGTTTCGACTCTCATATCCCACGGCAAGTCAGATGCAAACTATCATCGCCGATTAGTGCCAGGTCAGTGCAGATCTCTAGATGTACGTGTAGACTCATAGCTCTGCTACAAATATCAGCGTTCCAGGAAAGTACATTGTGGAAACTGTGAGTGACATAGGTTCTGTCTTTAGTACTCCTACGACTTAGCTTTCAAAAACGTAGTGGCCATCTCTTCTGTGGCTTCCTGTACGCACACGTCACCTAGCTTGTGATCTACGCGTCAGCCTTTTAATGTCCTCCTCAGAAACCATTACAATGGTTCCGCCCAGCACTGACGACGCTCGAAAAGATCCGCGCGAAAGATACGGAGACATATTTAGGCTTCTTCAACGGCGTCAAGCGATGCATCGAAGCTGGAACCGCGAAGGAATGCATGGGAACTTACAGCTTATCCAAAGGTGGCAACCAAGGAATGACCGACGTCGAAGTCGCTTACGCACTATCTGCGCCGTTTAGTGCGGGCGTCGATACTGTATGTTGGTTTCTCGATAGCAGCTCCGTTGATAGACCAACCGCCCTGCAGACACTGTCAACTATCCAATGGTGCCTCGGTGGGCTTAGCCCAGGTTTACGAATATTTCGATATCTGATCAGCTCATAGTTGCTGTGGTCACATATCCCGATATTACTCTGAGGATCCAGGAGGAGCTCGACAGCGTCGGACGGGACCGCTTGCCGACGTTCGACGACGAGGGCTCCCTGCCCTACCTGGTCGCGTTCATCAAGGAAGTGACAAGGCACGCCTGTTTGTCGCGATATCGTCCCCGCTCTTATACTGACAACGGCGATCGCACCGATAAGGTGGCGCCCGGCTGTTCCGCTTGCCATACCCCACGCAACGAGCAAAGGCGACGTTTATGCAGGGTACGATATCCCGGCAGGCACGACTGTCTATGGTAACATCGAGTATGTCATCTCCCAGTCCATTCTCGAGTGGGCTTCATACCATTTGGCTCCACCACGTTGGCAGTGCGCTCGTCAACGACCCCTTCCTCTTCGAGGACCCGGAGACTTTCAACCCTTCGCGGTTCCTCAAACCGCACAGCCCGGTAGGAGGTAATTGGAACGGCAAAGTAGAGGACGAGTTTACGATGCCGTTTGGGTTTGGGCGACGCGTGTGCCCGGGCATGCACATTGCGCTTCAGTCGACTTTTATTTCCATCGCTCGGTGCGTATCAGTTCGCCAGTGTGGTGGGCTCCCCGTTCCCAGTACTAACTGCGGATCTACGTCCCGCAGAATTCTTTGGGCGTTCGACGTGCGCCCTGCCGCTGATGGGAGTCTCGTTGACCCCACGAAGACTGTGAACCTCGGCTTGACGCGCATGCCGGCTCCATTCCACATCAGAGTGTGTGTACGACATGCGGATGCGCAATGCCTCATCGAGAGTGATGGTCACGATGCTGAGGTTAGACTGAGAGAGTGGGAGGATTAATTTATCAACGGCGGCAGCAAAATCCCGTGTTATCGAGAGGGTGTGTTGACTGGGCGGACGACTTAACATAGGTACTATAGTGCATGGCCTATTGCAAATGCACAACCTTGTGCAAATCTCAAAGATCAGGTCAGATCGCTACTTTCCCGACATCTTTTGTGCTCAAAAAAATTACCCTATATACAGTAGGTTATGTAGATGTGGGATCAGAAGGAAAAAGGGGGATCAATTGGGGTCTGCGAAGGGAAAATAAAAATAAAAAAACGTGGGGGTGGTTTATAAGAGGTTTCCGCACACACAAATCCCAGTGATCTTCTTGACGAAATTAACATCTGCTAAACTAGGATGTTAGGGCACATAAACGTGACTTCCTATGACAATTTTGGACTCATCACACCAATACGATTGACTTGTGAAAGGGAAAGACGCAAAAAACGCAACAGAGAGTGACAGGATTCAAACTCCTGAAGACGTGTCGGCATTCTCGGAACGCGTTGCCACAAATGCCAAAATGCCGACCACTTCCCCGACTTGCGGAATGCTCCGGATGGTGTGACAATCCGTGACAAAAATTTGCAGATGTGCATGTAAACTCGGATGTCTTTCGCACCACCAAATAAAATAGAAACAAATACAAAAGAATCTTCAGAGGATGGGAAATAAAATTGGCTATAAGTATGTACAATTTTGAGTAGCTACGATGTGTTGTTGAAGCTACAGAAGTCATTTAGTGTTTTTTTGCAATAGGCCATGCACCATAGTACAGTGCTGCATAGGGTTCTGTACCTCAAAATGCATGTCAATCAGATGGGGGGGGGAAAGCAAAAACCTCGTGTCAGGCGCTGCGACTAGTCGAGTTGTCTCGGACCTCCGTAGTGTCCTAGCCCGATGCATGAACGTGCATGAACCTTGGTGGATCACGTCAATGTCAGTCGAGAGCTTTCCAAATGGAGCACCCCGACAATTTATGGTAGTTCTACACTTTGATAGATAATCCAAGTGAACTGGTATGCCATCGACTGATCTTTGGCCTACATATCTGGAGACTGGTGACCTGACAGCATCCCAGTGTGTCCGGTGTCTTTCTGCACCTATCGTTCATGCACTGCATCGGCGGTCGCCGACGTCTTGTTGGGAGGCGGTGGCCACGAGGCGGTGTACTGTACACCCTTTTCCCAGTGTTCACATTCCTCGTTCTGCCCTCACCGATAGGCAGATCGCCCTCCTCATAACTTCATTGGTTCTTCCTCAGTCGCCACTCTTGTCATGTCTCGGACACCGACCACAGCCGCAGCCTCTTCACGCTTCCAAGCCATTTTCAATGCTGCTCTGCGATCGTACGAGATGCGGACAAAGAAAGACCTTATCGCACATCCACTTGCCTCCCAGTTGCAAACATGCAACTCTACTAGCGCCATCCTTGCCGTACTTCAAGACCAAGTTTGGGAATTTGACAAAGCTTGCAGTGGAGATGAGAGATTGACAAAGTGGTTGAACCCGACTGTGAACGTCCTGTACGCGTTTTCTGCCATCCTTGGAGAGGGCGTCAGCCTAGTGAGTCTCGGCACTTGGCTTAATGTAAGCCTTGAAGCTTCCCTCTGATATATATTTGTAGGTATTTTCGCCTGCGAAAGTTATCTTTGCAGGCATCGGTGTCTTCCTTTTAGCGAGTATCCTATCTATTTCTTTAGGTGAATCGTTCTCATGTTGAAGGTGTCATTGCCACGCGTCCTGTAGGCGGCCAGGGATGTTGCGGCAAGCAAAGATGCTCTCGCAGACCTCTTCGAACGCATGGGATTCTTTTTTCAACGGCTCGAAGCTTATACAGTGGTCACACCGACAGCGGCGATGACAAACATAATCACGAAGATAATGGTGGAAGTGCTTACAATCTTTGGGATCGCAACGAAAGAGCTGAGGCGGAGACCAGCAAGTGAGTTTCCGATTGGTTGTCTATGAATCCCCACTGAACTAGGCGCAGAGAAATTCCTGAAGAAATTGGCCGGAAGGGCCGATCTAGAAGACGCGGTCAAAAGGCTAGACAAATTAACTCAAGAGGAGGCTCGGATGGCTCTTGCAGAGGTGCTGAGGATTACACACGGTGTCCGCGAAGAATTACAAGTAGTCGACGGTAAATTGGCGGACGTAGGTGACATAGTGCAAAACGTTGGTGAAAAGCTCCAAGTGGTCATTAACGGTATGTGAGGTGTGTCCTGCCAGTAATTGAGACCTTCTAACATTTACACTTTCAGACGGCAAGCAGGCAAGAGTGGCAGCGAAGAGAACAAAATTGATTATCCAACAGACGGCGAACAGCGTAGACGAAATTAAGTGTCCGTGATCCCCTAAACTCACTCGTTGCCCGTGCTCAAACCCACTCACAGGGGACCAGCTAAAACAGCTCCTACGAAAATGGCTCTCTCCCGCGGATCCATCGACAAATCACAACATTGCACAAAAGGCTCAACACAAGGGAACGGCGGTGTGGTTCTTTAAAGGCAGTATCTTTATTAAATGGAAGTCTACCGGCTCACTCTTGTGGGTCCACGGAAAGCGTGCGTTTCTGTAGGCACTTTTCGGGCTCGCGCCTTCTGACGGTCTTTGATTTTCAAAGCGGGCTCTGGGAAGAGCGTTATCTGGTTTGTTGCTCCTTGCTTGCTTCCTATAGGCACTTATTCTTCGACAGTTCCTCCATCATTCGAGACATTATGGCTGTTTGCGAAGGCGGGTCAGCTATCATGGCCTACTTTTACTTCGACTTCAGGGATCTCAATAAGCAAACCTGTCACGACCTGCTGCTTTCTCTCGTATCCCAGCTTTCTACTCGCTCTAGTCCTTGCTGTGTCATTCTCAGTCACATCTACAAGACACACGAAAGTGGCACTCGACAGCCGAGTGACGACACTTTGAAGGAATGTCTCAAAGAGATGCTAAGACTGCCGGGACAGGGGCAAATTTTTATCGTCCTGGATGCGCTCGACGAATGTCCAGACTATCCCGGAATTCCATCACCCCGTACTGAGGTTCTACAACTCGTAAAGGAACTCGTCGACCTTCATCTGCAAGGACTTCACATTTGCGCAACCAGTCGCCCGGAGGTCGACATCCGAGCCGTCCTCGAGCCCCTGGCGTTTCGTTCGGTTTCCCTACATGACGAAAGTGGCCAAAAAATGGACATCGCTGACTACGTTCGAAACATCGTCAACTCGTCCCCGAGTTCGGCGATGAGGAGGTGGAGAGCGGATGATAAAAATCTTGTCATCGAGACGCTGACAGAAAGAGCTGATGGAATGTGAGAGCATCAACCTTTACTATGCTAACAACAAGCCTTACGTTGTCGTACAGGTTCAGATGGGTATTTTGCCAGTTGGACGTGCTGAAACATTGCTTCCCATCGAACATCCGTCGAATTCTTAATGAATTGCCTGAGACTCTAGACGAAACATACGAGCGGATATTGAGGGGCATCAATAAGGCCCAAAATGATGACGCCCGTCGTCTGTTACATTGCCTTGCTGTAGCTGTCCGACCGCTTCGTGTGGAGGAACTCGCAGAGCTACTGGCGTTCGATTTTCAGGCGTCGAGCTCGGGAGGGATCCCGAGATTGAAGGATGATTGGCGGTGGGATGATCAAGAGGAGGCTGTGCTTTCGACGTGTTCCAGTTTGATCGCCATTGTCCCTGACGGTCGTTCCCGGGTGGTGCAGTTCTCCCATTTTTCGGTGAAAGAATACCTCACGTCGCCTCGTCTCGCGCAATCACACGAAGATGTTTCGCGGTTTCATATTGATCTTGATCCTGCGCATACGTTCCTGGCGCAGGCGTGCCTGGGGACACTGCTTCGGCTGGACGAATACGCTGGGAATAGTGGCGCTAAAGTGTTTCCTCTGGTCGAATACGCTGCTCAATACTGGGTGGACCATGCACAATTCGAGAATGTGTCACCACGCGTACGGGATGGGATGGATGATCTATTTGACCCCTCCAAGCCACATTTCGCAGCGTGGCTTCGGGTGCACGACATGGACGAAGACTGGGACGATTTTACGCACTTCCTGGAACGCATTGATCACAGTGGTTCCCCCCTTTACTATGCCGCATTTTGTGGATTCTATGACCTGGCAGAACGTCTGGTCATGAAGCACCCCAAACAAGTGAATGCAGGTGGTGGTCGCAACTTAGCTCCGCTTCCGGCAGCTTTGTACAAGGGACACTTCCGTGTTGCGGACTTACTCCACCAACATGGTGCGGTTGTGGGTGTTCGAGGCTATAGAGAGATGACTCCACTACACACGGCATCGATGTATGGACGCGTCGATATCATGCGGTGGCTACTCAATCACGGCGAGGATGCAAATATCCGGGAGGTGAGACGCTGGACACCGTTGCACCTGGCAGCACACAATATGCATCTCGAGGCTGTCCAGGTGCTACTCGAACACAATGCGGACACCAATTCGCAGAATCATTCAGGCAAGACCCCGTTGTACGAGGCCTTATCCCACGTTTTCTTTTCTCCATCTAAGGAAAAGGACCAAAAGGTAATCGACGTCGACATCGTGCGGCGACTACTGGAGCATGGAGCCGACACAAATATATGTGACCGCAGGCATTCAACTCCGTTACATCGAGCATCGTCTCAGGGATGGCTCGAAGTCGTTCGCCTGCTAATCAGTTACGGAGCGAACGTGGATGAGGAGGATGAGGAGGGCATAACCCCATTCCAAGTGGCCTCGTCAAAAAGATACCTTGAAATCGTGACATTGCTGTCAGAACATGGTGCCAAATCAGAGCCGTAGCAAGAGCTGTAGCATAAATTTGTCTACTTTTCAGTTACCTACACGTAGAAATCTATCAATACCAGAGGTCGTCCGTTGGGTATCCGACTTCCAGATGAAACTGGAAGTAGTACTGCCGAGTTTATGGACCCCTCACAGGACCTAGCCAGTTATCGTAACTAGAATTTACTACAAGGGCCCTTTCGAACCCCTCTTAAATACTCTCGATGTGTGCGCGACGATTTTGCTGGACAGATTCTACCGTTGAGTTCGAAATGTAGAAATTCGCAAGTAAACAACCGTGACGTCAAGTAATACTAATACTAATATACTCAGGCTGTTTGGAGCGATACCGAAAGGTGGGAAGCTTAACCCGTATTCTCTGAAGACATGGTACACACGGACGGATGCAGCTTGTATATTAGCGAACAGAGGCAGAGATAAGACGGCCTCAAAGCTGGGACCCGATTTATCTGCATCATCTGATTTGTAAGAAAATGTTGCAAAAGTAGAGCGAGGGATAGTACGACGGTCAGAGAAGGACCGCTCAGTATACGCCGTCCATGCACACTCCCCTATGTGGCAACTTCGTTCCAAATCCGCAACTTGCGGAATATGTCGTCCATCCGCGACGCGGTTTCTGTCGCGTCTTTTGGGCCTTTTGGTGCAAGTTTTGGTGTGACAGTGACTTACACGGTGCCAAGTGCCAACCCTCTATATGAACTGGCTGCATGATTTCTGCAGGTGTAATATTGCTCACGGAACGTGAGATATGTGGTCCGTGTAGCTCCGATGCAGAGTGTCTGATCTAGGAGGAATCCTGGCCTCGCACTCGCACCAGAGCCAGAGTGCAGAGTGTAGCAGTGCAATTACCTCTGACCCCGTTAAACGCTGATAGTACCCGGTGCTCTGGTTCGGGTTGGGGACGTCTCACGGTGTCAACTCCAATTGAATACTGTATCAGGATCAGTAAAGGCCGCAAAGGAAACCCCGTTGAAGCGCGACCAATATCCCCCCTCCGTGGAGCCTCCGATGTCATTCACTCCTTTCATCACATTGCGTCCATTGTACTCTCCCGTTCCTATTCTCGAGATTGACTACGAATCTTACAAGGTAACAAGGTCCACCGACGTGGCTCCACACCTTTTGAAGCCACTCATTTTACGGTGATCCCCTCAGGTTGCTATTACCCCGTTCTCGTCCTTGGAGTAACAACCTCTATAAGCTTCTGCTGTTGTGCTCCCATTTGTGCGCAAAGGCGGGGGGGAAAGAGAGGGGTGGCACCATGTTCACGTAGAAATGGCGAGGGCACACAGAATTGAGTTGGGGGGGGGGGGGGGGGGGGGGTGCGCCAATGGGAAGGGTTTGCACTGCCCTTTGGCGTCCCCATTTGTGTACAAAGAGGTGGGCGGAACGGGGGAGCACGAAACCTGTGCAGAGACGAACTCGCGCGAACGAAAGGGAAGTGCGCGCTACCGCCCGTGGCATTTTCTCATGCGTGTAAAGGGGAGGGCACACGAATGGAGTAGGGGCGCGCTCCTCCGCCCATTTTGGCGCAGAGTAGAACTGCTCAGACCAAAGTAGCAAGCACTTAGTTTAGTTTTGAGGGAGATATCTGAAGCCGCAGCTCTCATCTTGCACCTTGCACCACACGGTTAACCTCAGGCAAACCTAAGCTTTCGAGCGCACTCAATCCCCTGAACGGACACTTCGCTTTCCTGGTGGTGTAGGGCGAAGTACTCGTAAAGTGCTAAATATTACAGTCAAGGGCCGCGAACAAATGACATACAAACGTGCTGACTGTTTTGGTCCGCATGACTTGTTAATAAGAAAATAGACACCCGGACACAGACATACACACACACGCACACAGCTTTAGCCGGAGATCACCCCCAAGTCAAGAAAAAAGTGACAAAACAAGGCCTGCGATAGCAGCTATGGTTGTGACGGCACGGACGACGCTACCCATGATGGCACCCGTGTCCAACCCGCTCCCGGAAGAGGTTGGCGGGAAGCCAGGCGGCCAGTTGTCGAGCGGGTCGAGCGGGTCGGGAAGGGCGGGCGGGAAGGGCGGGGTTATCTGGCGCCGGTTGATCCGGCGCGGGGTGAACTCAGGTAAGGTGAACACGGGCGGGGCGGGTGCCGGTACGACGATGGGAGAAGAGGCGCCGGGGGTACTGGGCCATACACTCAAGGAGGCTAGAATGTTAATCTGTTCCCCTGGAAAGATCTCAGGAGTGTCTAAGGAAAGACAGTTGGTCAGGCGGAAACCATAAAGGGAGAAGGTTTATTTACTTACTGCCAACAAGTTGTGCCGTGCTGGCACTCCAGAAGTTCGCACGCTGTGGAAAGGGGATACCAGTTAAGTTGGATTTTTGGGAAGGCGCCAGAGGGGAACGAACGGTGATATCCAGGAGAGCCCATTGTGGTATACGCGTCCCTGCAGGCACAGGGTTGGGAAATCTGCATGTGGAAACCCGCCGCGAGGGGTAAAGACTAAAACATAATCCAATCTGCCACGATGGTCAACTCACGTGGAGGGCTCCATGGCTCTTGAACAATTTCGTAAATAATCGGACCATCTGAATCATGATGCCAGTGGGGGCAAATGGGTAAAAGGATGTGGAATGGAACTAGACATACAATATCGACTGCCCTCCTTGGCACTCGCCGCAGGCACTGATGAGATTGAATGCCACGGTATTGCACCAGCATGGGTTTGCGTCCCGGACTTCCTCTTTGCTAGGACCCGAATACCTATCTCCGAAAAATAAGGGCTCCTACGGCAAATACTGCCAGGAGTGAGGACGTCTTGCGGTACACACAGAGTTTTCAAAACATATTACCCCCACCGTAACACGTCGCCATCAAGTACGCTGTGACTATACACGGATTTTGCTTAAGGGAGTTGAATGACTGGATGTCGATCGTAAGCCAGCCGACATAAAGACTATGCGGTAAAGCCAGACCCATTGCCACGACGACCCTAAGTCAGTGCAGATCGGGGCACTGATCTGAGCACCTACGAAGTCACCAGCAAAGAGGAGAAAAAGAGACGTGATCGCAGCGAAGCTCGACGACAGCCTCAATTGCATGACTGCAAAGAGGGGCAGGTACGATAGATAAATCTCGGATCTTGCTGTACTGGTGATGGCAAAGTGACAGAACAAAGTCCTATAAGAGAGACCCCAGGGGATCAGGCCGATCGAGTCTCCAATGACAGGCCCGCGCCCGTTAGGTCATCGATGTCTGATGGCCACTCGTAAGCTGGCGCTTGCAACGAACCAATGCCTCTTTTGACCATGAGGGAATGGATCAAGCGCGAGGGTGACAATCCGTACCTTCCCAGCTCGATGACATAAGAGAAACCACGTTTACTGGGACCCTTTCCCAGCGTCTGTGGTGCATTTCACCTTGATGAACATGATAAAGATATACCGTATAAACTTTCGTTAGTCCAACACGTGTAAATCAGAATTTCAGTTTCCAGGCACATCCCGTATAGTAGTACGCGAGAGGCTGAAAAGGCAGCCCCTATCGCTACGACAGTTACCGAAGTCTTCGTGCGCCCGCGATTGAACTACCAACTTGAAGTCTTCTTGCCCATATAATATGCACACGTGGTAATCAAGAGAGCACGTTTTCCCGATCTTCTCTTCGTTGGTTAAAAAAAATACGATCGTGTCAGGGGCTGACAGTGATCCCTCCCCTTGGTTCGCAGAGCGGGTGGGAGACGATCAAATAGGTATGGTAGCCTTGCAGGCGCAAAAGCTGCATGCTGGCGAGATTATTCCCGTTTAAGTATCCATTACACGACTTGACGGGAAGCCGCGCGATCGATGTGGAGGTCGTTACGCCTTGATGTCGGGGGTACGTTGTCGGGTCGTTCAGGTCCTATTCACACCGCAAGCACCACCACCAAACAAACCAAACAAAATTTGAGCGCACAGAGAACAAGATGCTGGGGGGAAATGACAACGCACGTATAACGTCATATGCGGCCCTGGCGTGTGGTCGAACGAAGGCGCGGGGTAGACCCGGCTCATCTGCGATGCCGAAGGCCGATCCTTAACCACGAGACCGGCGATGGTGGCTATGGCTATGAAGCCACCGAATACGCCGCCTGCAAAAGCACCCGTGTTCGACCCGCTCCCGGAAAGAGGTGGACGCGGACGAGGTGGGTGCAGGCGAGGGAGAAAGAGGCGCCAAATGTACAATATGGCTAACACTTGAGGAGGCCGACGTGCCGATCAGTGCCCCTGGAAGAACCTCGGGAGTGACTGAGGAAAGACAGTCGGTCAGACCGGAACGGTAAAGGAAGAAAGTTTGGTTGCTTACAGCTGATGGTGAGCGCCGCGGTGGCGTCCCAGGAGTTCACACCCTGAGGGGAAGTAATACTGTATCAGTTAAGTTGGGTTTGTGGCAAGGCGCGAAAGGGATGAACCGTGATGTCCAGGAGAGCCAACTGTGGTAGACGTGTTCCTGTAGGTACAGGTTTGGGAAACTTGCGTGTGGAAATCCGCTGCTCAGGGCCGGGCAAAGACCAAATATAAGCCAATCTGCTGCGACTTACGTGGGGACCCGTGGTTCTTGTGCAGTTAGCGAACACTCCGACCAGCTAACTCATGTGGGGGTGATTTCGACATATCGCAGTGGGCCATGCAATGGAATCTGACGTACGTTCCCGGTTCCCCTCCTTGGCACGCGCCGCAAGTACTCAAGAAATTGAATGCCACTGTGTTGCAAAAGCACAAGTTTCCGGCCTTTTGTTCTCCAGGACCCAAATTCGCGTATCCTGGAGTTGGTGGATTACGCTAAACACTGCCGGCGGTGAGGACATGATGAGGCGATACACACAAGAGTTTTAAAAACATATTACCCCCCCCCCCCATGACATGTTCCATCAAGTACCCTGCAACTGTTTATGGATTTTGGTCAATAGGGTTGAATGACTGTGTGTCTATTGTCAGCCATCCCACACAAAAAATAGGCGATAAAACCGGAACCCATTGTCACAATGATGACAAGCTGTAGTCCGAGTCACTGATCTGAGAAACTACAAGTTCACCGGCAGAGAGAAAACAAGAGGTGAGCGCTCCGAGACTCGACGATACTCCCAACTGCATCATGACTGCGAGAGTGGGGAAAGGTCAGGATCGATTGAGGGCGCTTAAGCCACACCGTGGTGACAGAACAAAGACTTATACGAAACTTCGAAGGGTCGGGCCTGTCAGCCCTCAGCCACACTATCGACCTCTGTCGGTCGCCCATGTAAAGTACCAGCACTCGCAACGACCCAAGCGCGAGGATGTGCCGAGGTGATACACACGGTGCCTACGTAAATCATGAGATACAAGCGGACTAAGCCAAATGTTCCAAGGCATGCTGGTAGATAGTGGTTGGAGGGAGTGAATAGAATTGAATAGGAGCAACTCAGAACGCATCTGCCTGAGCCAGTGGGTCGGAAATCCGGTCTTAGCAGGCATCGAGTTCGGTCATCTTCAGCAAAAAAAGAAAAGTTGGAGTCAGTCCTGCCTGAGGTGTCAAGAAGGCTGCTGGTTAGTCAGGAATTTTGCATCAGTTGTAGACAGTCCAGCCAAGCCAGATGAGAGTCATTAAGCAGTCAGATCTGATTAGAATCCCAGTGATAGATTGGTGTTGTGGGAGATGATCGAGTCATCTCGTGGACAATACGCGCAACGCATAACTCATGAACGTTGCATGAACGTGCGTGGACACCGACATAACCGTTAGATCCGACCAGAGGACACGACAGGAAATACGTCATAACCATAACGGGTCAACCAGGGCCAACGGACCTTTTACAGTAAGTTGTCGGGGAAAGATCCGGACTCGGAGCCTTTGAGACGACGGCTCAGTTCGGCCTTGTCTAAACTATAAACGCTATAAACCAACGCCTCTGAACTCTTTTGAATGAGAGACGACCGACGCCGACCCACCACGTCAACCTACGCTGCGTCTCATATTTTCCTGTCCGGATAATCAATCATTGGTATATCCTCGGCCATCCTATTGTCATACCTTTTGAGTGAACCTCAGGACGCTCGTCGAGCCTCAGAGGACGATCTATAGTTACTATTGGGGTAACCCAAGTCAGTAGCCTCCTTGCCTCAGCAACCTCTTGTGCTGCATCGTCCTGCCGGCATTACTTTAGGAAAGGAGTGTCCTCCGGCGCTTTGTATCTCCATGGATGAAATAGGCATCCTCGGCCACTTTCGGTCATCCTTCGGTCGGTTGAGTGCCGAGGCCGTGTCTTCCTTCTTTCAAAACTGGCTGCAATCCTCACGCTCTGGCAACGACTTCACTCTTATCAAGGAAGTACGGTAGCTGGTCGACGATTCTTTGTGAATCGGTGCTTGCATATGCCTGCACTGGGGCGGAAATTCTGAACACATTCAATCCTACTTACGACGGCCTCCTGAACCCACCACAAATATCCGAAGCTTTTGCTATACTCTACGATAGCTTATACATTCGGGTTTGTATCTGTCTTAGTTCCCTCATAGGTGGAAAGGACGCGCAACGTTTTAGGGGAGCTAACCCATGTTCTGTAGTGCATTCATTCGGATCCGAGCCTAGCGTGCGAGAACTCCTCCCCCTAGCGATCAGCGAGACAGCCATGGCGGACATCGTCCTTGTGAGTCGTACGTGCTTTTGTATGCCCCCGATGTCATCTCAACGGCACTTGTGCACTCCCTTTAGGTCACAGAAGCATCAGGCTACACTGGATCACACATTGTCGACCACCTGCTGAGAGATGGATACCGTGTAAGAGGGTAAGTCTTGCCTACTGACACAATCCGGGCATCGAACTCAATACGACGAGCTTAGAACAGTAAAACCAGAGAGGGTTTCCGCTCTCCGTATCGCATACTTGGAATACCAGGACAGGTTTGAAGCCGTAGGGGTCACGGATCTCGATCATGACGATCTGACAGACCTCTTTAGAGGTTCGTGACATCCTCTCCTTTATGCTACATTCATTGATCTCGCTTTGTACGAAAGGCGTCAGCATCCTCATTGTCGCGAGCTCGCCCCCCATAAGGGGAAGGACTATCGAAGAGGCAAGATCGACTGTGGAATCTGCAAGTAGCGGAACGAAACACATCCTGGAATACGCGCAAGCCGCCGGTGTCAAAAAGATCGTTTATACGGGCAGCTTTCAGAACACATTTCATCCGAACGACTCTTGGAATCCTATCACCATCACCGAAGACGGTAAGCGTGAGCATCGACACCAAGAAGAAAGGTCAACCGAGTGTTCCCAGACTGGAACCCCCAGACCGAAGATGATTCCGACAAACTAGGATTGCACCCTTGGTGTCTACACACTACCGCGTCGGTTATAGCCGAACGCGAGCTCTGGAAATTCGCCGACACCAACCCGGAAGTCGACGTGACATCTAGCACGTTTCCCTTTTTTCCCCTTCCTCTTCTTCCCCCTCCTTAACCCCATACGTCCCTAACTCCTCTCACACACACAGTTCTCCCCGGATTTACGCTCGGGCCATACGGTCGCGGCCAGGCGATCGATCAACACCGTTATGGCACGTTCGCGTGGGTCTCCGAGCTCCTTAACGGACCGCCAGGCCGGCCGATGATTCCCAACGCGCCACCCTTTTCTCCGAACTACGTGCACGTTGCGGATGTCGCGCGCGCGCACGTCGCAGCACTGCGTGTCGGCCCGCTCGACCCGCCACGGAGGCGCAAGCGCGTGCTGCTCGTCGCTGGGTACGTGCTGTGGCCCGAGGTCGTTGCGCACCTCTCCGAGGCGATGCCCGGGATCCGGGAGCGGCTCCCGAGTCTGGCGGGTGGGCCGGGCCCGCGTCAGGTGTCGTCGTTCGCGCGGTTCGAGACGCGCAATGCGCGCGAGATGCTTGGGATTGAGGAATACAAGGGTTGGAAAGAGGCGATTGAGGACGCCGTGAAGGACATGCTCAGGGTGGAGTCCAGGATGATGGATCTCTAGTCTGTGTACAAAGGTCTGATTGCGCCACTCCACTTTCCCCCCTCTCTTCTCGCTTCTCCAGCAGCAGCTATGTGGAGAAATTGATGCACGCTCGCTCCGTCCGGTAGGGCCGTCATGAAAAGGTTCCGCACTTTATACACGCGTTAGAGGATCTTCCTCCCCGATTCCTCTTTCTTCTGGCTATGGTAGTATATGCGGGCCACGGTATCCCCATGCAGAGGACTCTGGGAAGGTTCACGGACTATATATTTGTAGGACGGCAGTACTGCGATAGTGATTTTTCATTAAGTTCCTTTGTGTTGGGAACACTGTCCCACGTGAGGTTCCAACAGCACGAGTTACTTATCGCTATTGCGCCATTGCGAAGCATGTTCAGCGGTGGAGATCAGTCATTCACCGAGAGGGCTGTGGGGCTTCTCAGGCTGGTATGCAGAATTACGTGTTGCCAACTACACTGTTGCGTGTTTTATGTGCACATACAACGGCTCTTGATAAAGCTTGTTTGAAACGTGCATCACACTGCACGCGAATTGGCGCGCAATATTCACTACACGCTACAATCCATCGTGGGAGCTAGCTCTGCGCAACTCATAAATATATACCGTACAATACAAGACGACTTGGGTGCGAAGCGATTTAAAATCCAGCTTTTGATGTATGAAGATAAAAACAGTAGTTGTACGTACTACGTGGTATATATACCCTCCGCAATGGAGTGCGAGACTGCGCCTAAATCTGGGTGGGCGGCACCATTAGATCGGTTCATCACCATGCTCACTCTCATATCAGACTCCGAGCGCAAGTTCGATAAACATGCCATCTGTCAAGGCTGCTGCTGCCACTCCTAGTGTGCTCTCTCCTTCGGTTCGCAGAACGCACATGCACATTTATCAAACCGCCAGCAGATTTTCCCGCGTTGAACGTCGAACGTTGGATCCTCCATAATATCACGAGATCCTAATTTTTTTTTGTTTCCCTGAACACGGGACCCGAAAGGAATGGTAATTTGGGTGGGAATACCAGAACTTCCGGATAGAACCACGCCCGGACTGCCCCACTGGCGTTCGATGCTGACTGGATGGTTCAGACAAATACTCGGCCCGGGACACAAACTCGGAGCAACCCATCGTCGTCCGTCACTTACTCATATGACTTTTGGCCAGACGACCGTTGGCATCATCGGTAGAACCTTCTGAACTTTTCCACGAGATAGGACGTTGCTTCGGAAAGGGTCCATACATATCCTCTAAATACATTTGCTTCTGTGAGTTATTCGTCCTGAAATCAAGTCTTCCTTCAATTAATCACATTCATGGCGTTCCTTTAGCAACATATTGGCTGATAGGGTCGTGTACGGTGTTCGTGCCAATAGTGAATTATTGCTACGCGATTGACCTACGACCGTGTGAAGCACGATATAGAAGAAGCTGACCAACGTGCGTAGAATCGAGGGTGAATGCCAGGTGGCACACCCTAGGTCTTCCTTTACCTGGTGGCCGTGGTCATGGACAACCTAAGTACGGTTGCCAGCCTTAATTTCCACACAGCAACGCGGAAAATGCCAGGGAAGGAAGCCTTCGGACTTGGAGACAACGCACATACACGGACACATGGCTTAATGGACTTTAACCACTCATCTCATTCTCGACGAAACATACATAACACCTTCATTTTACTTCATAAAACCTTACGTGGAAGAGCATGCGTGAGGCTTAGAGCCTAGAGGCAGCGCCTGCCTCTACGAAGCGCTTCTCAGCCTCTACGAAATCAATAACATTCCAGATGGCTTTGAGATACTGACAACCCGTCGCTCGGTCAACGGATACGAATCAGAACAATCCAGTAACTCACGTCGACCTTTACGTTGAGATACTGCAGGTAGAAAGCGTGCTCCCAGATGTCAACGCCGATGATGGGGACGTGAGAGAGGAGAGGGTCCTGGTTAGCCGTGGTAACAATCTCGAGCTTGCCAGTGGCAGGGTTAAGGCCCTGATGATCCAGAATCAATCCAGACACTGAAACGACCGCCAGTTGGCGGGCTACGCATTGGGACGCACGAGCCAACCCCAGCCCGATCCTTGGATACCAGCAGTGGTGGTATTGAATTCCTGCGTGAACTTGTCGTAAGATCCCCAGCGATCAAGGATGGCACTCTTGAGGGGACCGTCCCGAAGTTGACCACCATGGCCCTTACCCTCAACCGCGGAGGGTGCAAGGTTTTTCCAGAAGAGAGAATGGTTAATGTGGCCTGGGCGTAGAAACGATAAGAGATAACATAACGCGTGTCACGTAAGGAAGCACGATCAGCTGGGCGAGACACGAGACATATGTTACGCACCACCGCCGTTAAACTTTAGCGCCGCCTGGAGAGCAATGCGCTCTTTCGGAGTGCTTGTTTTGGCATATGCCTGCTCGGCCGCATTGAGGGCATTGACGTAGGTCTGGTGGTGCTTCTTGTGATGGAGCTCCATAATTTGACGTGAGATGTATGGCTCAAGACCATCATAGGAGTAGGGAAGATCGGGGAGGGTGTGACCGGATGACATTGCGCGAGTTCGTGTGTTACACCTGCTTGGTAGGAAGAGGAAGGAACGAAATCGAAGGATATGAAAGGGGCGTTCTATTTATCAGATCGTAGCCGCTCTAATTATGATTTATCGATGACGAGGGTACATGTGACGCTTAGTTCCACCCCTAGACTTAGTAATTCTACTTGTTCGCTTCTCACACCCGAACATGCACCCCCGAATCAAGCCATGATTTGGCTCAGGGACTGCGCCCTACGGTGGCTCTTGTGGTCATTTTACTCGGCTGCGCAGAGTTAGCCACACCCATTCCTGTCAAATGTTCTTTGCTTCTTTTCGCTTCTTTGGTCTTATGATACTATGCTCCAATGATTTGTTTGGTTACAGTGTTTGGTTCAACTCTCGCCGGCGATGGGAAAAACGCAGGCCGTTGTAAACCTGTTTCCCGGTATCAATATATCAACCATTGTTTTCGACCTGCTTCTCGACATGCTATCATAGTTGTCTTAGTACAGTCGTGCATTCAGAGTCCCGCTCGACTCGGACACGGTAACTTTTGCTCCACATTTCATCGATCACGACGTATTACTACTGTATAACTTGCTAGATGGTGTTTCTTCGGCGCTTTCAATTTGTCTTCGCCAAGCCAGACCTCTTGTTTTAGGCCTTTCCCTTGCCGCTTCTATGATGTCACGTTGGATGTCGTTGTCAACACGTCATCGAGCGTCATTATCGTTGCCGATTACCGTACAAGCCTCACGCTGAGGCAATGATCTAAGCGACCGCCAGGGACTGAAGTACTGATGTCGCACGGTCTTAGCAAGAGACTACTTGTAATCATTACGATGTCACCAAAGTACATACTACTGTAGTACTACTAGTTACAATAGAAACAATAAGACATGCTAACACAACTCGTTACGATAGAAACAATAGCAATTTATCAAGAAGGGGCATATTAATCAGATCAAACTTCTTCCAGCAGATATTCCAAGACAGATCTTCACACCACAGATTGACGTGTATCGGCGCCCGTGGTGAGAACTTCACCTTGGACGTCGTGGTGCTCACCCTTGTGTGTTCCAGTATGGGTGACGCGGTGCAGGAACCCTGTCACTAGTTGCGTACTTTTCGCAAAGAACCCACGGTCCGGACCGCTCTGGACCGGCCTCAGATTCAGTCTCCGCTTAAACATGACTTGTGATATTTTTAGTAAACCTTTTTGATCAAGATTAAAATATGTTTATTAGTAAATAAAAATTACATAAACTATGGACTTTTTTTTTGTCTAAGTCGATAGGGGAATGGGGGAGCAAAGAGTGGGCCGCGCTCCATTCCACGTGGCCCCCACACCCCGCCCGTTTCCGCGCCCCTCCCATTCATCTGCCCCCTTTGCGCGGGGAGGACGCGGTGCTCCTCCACATTGCGCGCAGGGGCGGCACGCATACCCCCCATATGCGTGCCGCCCCTGCGTGCAAAGCGGAGGCTGGGGCTCTGCCTCCGGGTTGTGGCGCGCCCCCCGGTTCGCTTGTCCCCGCGGCGCATACAAGGGGGAGGAGCGGCGCGCGCCCGTTGCCGAGCGGCCTCCCGTTCGCGCGTTGCCCTTGCGCGAACCCAAGGGGCGGGTGCCGTCTCTCGGGGTTTGGGTGCGCTCCCCCGGTTCGCTTGCCCCGTGGTGCATACACAGGGAAGGGGGCGCCGCTTCCGCCTGGCCTCCCGTTCACGTGTCGCTCTTGCACGTGAACTCGGGGGAAGGGGGAGGGGGGGCGCTTACACGGGGGAGGGCCCGCTTCCGTGTTCCCGTGGCCTCCCGTTCGCCGGCCCCCCATTCGTGTGCCCCTGAGCGCAGACGGGGGCGGGGTGCAAAATGGGGAGGGGGGGGGGCTCATCTGCATGCCGCCCCTGCACGCAGACCAGGGGAGGGGGGCGCCGCGCCGCTTCTGGGATTGCGCGCGCGGCCCGCCGCTCACGTGTCACCAGAGGGAAGGGGGCACAAAGGGAGGGAGGGGAGCCCCTTCCCATTCTCGCAATCCCCTCCCAGTCGCCCCCCCTTTTCCACGCCACCCCATTCTGTGAACATGGCGAACGGGGGAAGGGGGGGTACGCGGGCAGGCCAGGGGGGGTGCGCATGAGGCGCGGGCCGCGCGGCAGTGGGGGAGGGGGGTTCATCGAGGGGGGCGCGAACGGCGCGCGGGGAAACGGGTGCCCCCCGCTGCACGCGGCCAACAAGGCACGCGGAAGGGAGGGGGCGCGGGCAGGGGGGGGAAGGGGGCGCAAAGGAGGAGGCTGGGAGAGGGGGCACAAGAGGAGGTCAAGGGAGGGGTGGCAAGGAGGAGGCCGGGGGAAGGACGCACCAACGGGAGGGGGCGCGCACAAGGCGGGGATGGGCGACAACGAGGGGGCGTGGGATGCAAACGCCGTTTGCAGCCCTACGTTCGCAAGCCCTGCTTGCACGCAAAGGGGAGGCGGCGCGGCGCGGAAACGGAGGGGGTGGAAACGGGAGGGGGCGGGAACAGGGGCGCGGGAAGGTATTCCCATGCATCAACATGATACACGGTAGCGCGTTGTTTACGCGCTATTTTGCTTTGTTTTGTCATATTTAATTTTTTTAATTTTATTATAGTATTTACTCTGTAGAAATAAAAAATAGAAGACCAAAAAAAAGTGGAAGAAATCGGAGTTTATATCCGAGTAGCAGAGAAACGGTCAGAGCGGACCGGACCGTGGGTTCTTTGCGAAAAGTCAAAGACTCCTGTCACTCCATGTTCGTTGCTAGGGTCCCTGGGCTCGCGCGAGCGAGAGCGGTCCGAAATATTCCCGACACCGCCGCGCCCCGTAGATTCATACTCGTGCTTGTGCGTCGCATGCGGGTGATTGACGCCATGCGGGTTCACGGGGTTATCGATGTGCGGCAGCTCGCCGGGGGTGAGATTCGCCAACCCACCGCGTCCTATGGAGTGCCTGTTTTGAATAAGGGTGGGGTCAATTGTGAAAAAAAAAATGGGAGCCGAATGGCGGGAACACGTACACTCCCAGAGGGTGTTGGTGAGCGGCACGTTCGTTCTCTTCCACTTCGAGGATGCCCCTCTCAACGGGCTCGCCTATATAAAGGTTCCCTATGCCTCCACGTCCCGAGCTGTGCACGAGATCGCGGGATCGCGAGCGCGACTTGGAGTCTGGGCGAGAGATATTGCCGATCCCGCCGCGGCCAGTCGAATGCTAAAGAATTATTTTTTTAATGTCAAAAAAAAATTTCGAAGGGGGCGAGACAATCGCACGTACCACACCAGTGTCATGAGCGACGTCGATGGCAGAAATTAGGTCTCGATCATAACCACGCCCGCGCTGCTCAGACCGGGCGGGAGACGACCCGGAGTTAATACTCTCCGGGCGAGAGGCATCCCGCGATGGAGAACGAATGTTTCCGGCCCCTCCACGACCGGTAGAGGTGAACTTGTTCGAAAAAGTTAGTTCAGATGCGTGGGACGGAAGGGCGAGCGAGAAGTCTGCGTACCTCATCAAGATACTGCGTTGGGATGGGGTCCCTGCCGCGGGTGTCAGAAAAGTCGTCCGGGCCACTGGCACCAACGCGGTCTACAGAAGGAGTACGAATGTTACCCACACCGCCGCGCCCAGTGGATTGCTGTTCGTTTAGAGAGGAAGAGGAGCGCCGATGAGGTCATAAGAAGAGGGGTTTAGGAGCATCAACGAGAAGAACCACATACCAGTCGGCCCCGAGAAAGTGATCGTTCAGTAGACATGAGATGATTGGGTTTGTGCTTTGAATCAATGTCAGAAGCTCGATTCCTGACGTTTGCGACGAAATAAAAGCAAAATCGGGGCGCACAGCCCTTTCAGGCACGGGTTAAATCAGCTCCGCGTAGCCGACAGGGAGCTGACAAGAGCCGGCCCATGACTCGTCTCCCCACCTCCAACTCCACCAGCAGACGCAGACAGTGGCGGCGGCGCTCCTCATTCTATTATTCAGAACGACCACCTGATGTGTTCCATTGACAGAGAGGAGGGAACCGCGTGCCTTGCACAGACAGCCCCGCCAGACTTGGCAGACAAGGGCACGAACGGAGGAGTCCGAGTCCGAGTGCCGGGACATGATATTTCAAAAAAAAAAAAAAAAGTGTTTTCCGGGACGGACCTATCCCGGTGGACGAAGCCACCGAATAGCGCCCCCTGAGCTCGTCATTCATGTCCTCGTGCACATGTTTACGGTCCACGGGAACTTTTTTTTATATCGGACGTTGTCGGCCCCAAATGCCCCGGAACCAATATGTGGAGGCTGAAGAGGGCTCGATTGGAGAATGCTGGCTTACCCTGGACCCTGGCACAAGTACAAGCCAGCCTATGGACCGCAGAGGTGTTCTCATGGGCTTTGGGCCCTCTCTATATCCCCCGCTTTGGGCTACGCTGTAACGACACTGTGACCACGCGGAGCCTGGGACGGACCCATTACCCCCAGCGCGAGCCAAGCTTCTCCCTTCTCGATGTCCCTCCCTCCTCACAGTTTCGATCCCCCTCCTTCTCGAGCGGCCCATACGTCATCACACACCGCGTAGTGATCACAACAGCATGCCAAGGTGTTTTTCCGAACATCTCGCTGCGGCTACAGTACTGCGGTCAAGAACCAGACGGTGTCCTTACACCGTCCATCTCGTCGAAATAGGACAAAACAAAAACCTTGACGATCGATGGGACATGTCAAGTCCACACTTCGACACCCTTTTTTCCCTTCTCAGTTTTCGAGCCCAGTTTCCCTTCCGATAAATAGGGCATCTCCGCCTCCAGTCCGGACGAGGTTTGGGCGTGAGTAGCTTCCCTCGTCGTGCGGTGGCGTGTTTCGTGAACTGTGTTCATCAAGAACATTCTTTGCGGATCGCCGCTTGAGAGTTGCCACAGGATGCAATATCTTTCTCGGACGATGATCAACCAACTGGGCGTAGATCGCGACTTGAGGGATCTGCCACCTGCAAAGCGTCCGATGTGGCAGGGAAAGAGCGCCGCACGGGAATATCTAGGAAATATCGAGTAAACCCCCATTTTGGCATGTGCGGTCGTTTGGCTATCGTCCTGCAGGGTCAGTAAGCTTTCTCCAAGAGAGTTAGTATCAATGTGATGAGATTGTAACGCCATCACTCGCACCCGCCCTGAACTTGCACTAACCTGTTGATATGTAGTGTTTATGCTATCACTCAGATCGTTAAAAAAAAATGACGATCTCCGGTGGAATCGCTGAGTTGTGAGCATTATACCACAAACCGGGAGCCGATGTGCAACTTCCAATAATCTGACCATATTCTGAAGAGGGGTATATGAGGCAACGGGGTTTGTCACAATGATGCCTTCGCATCAAGAAGCCAACTTCCACGCAGCCGGCGCCTGTGCCCATGGTTGAAATCGCCTGGGCGAGGCCTCCTGCCTTGATCTTATGAATGTCGTTTCACCAAATGAAATTGTAAAACGAGTGAGGCAGCGCAGCGCATGGGGGGTGGCCGGATGTACTGGACGATCGTCGACTTCGTCGATAAGTTTAGTTGCCGGCTATAGTAGCATAAACTCCCCATTCATGAAAGTGCGTCTCTTCTCTCTCCCTCTCCCCCCCCCTCCAGCGTCGGCGAAGACCGGAAGAGGCGCTTGTAGCAAGTTTCTGTCGTCACTAGTGGTGACGTGAGCCTTGAGGCTTTGAGGTTTGAGGCGCAAAGGATCGTTTCGGGAGTAGCAACTACATTTAGTTTCCCCCCTACCGCTCGTATGTAGTGTGCAGGCCAACTGTGTGCGGCGTGCAGTGTCTGCCTGGCGGCGTGTCTCGTAGACCCTGCAGTGAGGTTAGAATAAAATAGGTTGGTCTTTCATGGAGATCGACCTCGCTCGTTCAGCCAAGCGCCAGGACCAAGTCGAAGGGTCAGGCAGCCCGTTTCGAGCGAGACACGGCGCGCTTGATTGGCACAAGTAATGATGGGCTGAGCCTGCAGGATACCATGTGTTGCTTAGCCTGATGTGCACAGTCCTAACACCCCAATAGAACCCCTCATTAGACGAATAGTCTGACATTCCTTCGCCGCCTTGGCTGTCCGCCTGGAAATAGGCTATTCTCCACAAATCGCAGAGCGCTGGTCAATAAAAAACATTAGGTTGCTCCATAGTTTAATAATCAGGAGAGAAACCCGGGAGCAGGGAGTGGAAGGTCGCCACAGGCACGGTCCCCAAAAGTTGAGCCGGGTGAGAGTTTAGCGACGAATAAAGGTGGCCCTGGGAAACCCAAATTGACGGTCACGATCGCATCCTGTGGCGGGGGAATATGAAAATTCATGAATAATGTGAAGAGACCAGAGCCGGTTAGGCGTGGAGGTGCAGCCTTCGACAGGTTTGAGTGCGTGAGATAATGATCTACAAGAAATGCTGTTGTCATGCGTAACCTCGTGGTCATTTTTTAATACGGCATGGAATCGTCAACGCATACCATACCGGTTAGGCTTAGAGTCAAGGCGTGGCGTGGCCCGTAAGATTGGCCGATTATGAACCTATCTAAAAATGGAGCAGATAACTCTGAACAACGGATGGACGCCCCTTTCGGGGATAATCACGGAGTGATGGGGGAGTTGTACCCGCCGGGGTCGGGCTCCACTGTACCGATAAGGATCAAGGTCAGAATCATCAAGGACATCGATTAGTGTGACTGGTTCCCATCGACGAACACATGTCCATCGGCAGGTCTTTCACCAACCCAGAGGGCTGAGCGCCGAACGTTGAGGGGGTGTATCGTTGAAGAAGAAGCAAGCAGCACCTCGAGGCGACTCCTATAGGCCGGCGCCTCCCTAGGAGAGACATGAGGAAGCCTTACGGGGTGGCTATGCCATTCAAGACAGGGTCGAACCATATCACGCGCACGCACCCAATTGCAACTGTCCCGTAACTCTCTTCCCACCAGCGCCATTTCTGCACGCCCATGTGACGGGTGACCAAGGGGGAGACCCGAACGCCCAACCTATCAACCTCATTGGTACCTGCAATCCCCACGAGAAGTATTAACGCGCTTAAACCGAAGCGTATTACATAATTAAAACTATAACCCTAAATCCATCCATCAATCCATCCATCCATCTACTTTTCTATCGTGATCATATCTAGCCGCGCTGGTGAGCTCGTGACTTGGGGCTAACCCTTAACTGGTGGGGGACTGAGGGTTGATTCCCTCTGAGTGGGATATAAAGATAATTAAAGGGAGTGAGCGAGTGAGAAGGGATAGACCCGTTGGCTTACTCAGTCCGACGAGTTCGACCAGTTGAAAGATAAGACCCCCGTATTCGGATACGCTATGTTGAGGTGTTCCATGTCAGTCAGGCGGTTGTGCGCACGCACGGAAGCATCCTTGGGCGTCTATAGAGGGATTTCGACACTGGAAGGACCGCATGGGGATGGGAATACCCAGATTTAGGATTGTTGAATTGAACAACGTGTGGAGAGTGAAAATGGAGATGGAAAGTCGTGTTGCAGCATGATGCTGACGTCGAGAACACGCTAAGACAAGGTATCGCTAAGCGGTAAGTGGACATAAAGAAAAATAAGTTGTTTCTCGGGAGTAAACTGGAGAGGGTTAGCTCAGGTTCTTGAAAGTCAGGGAGCGAATTTATTACATATTGAGAGGGAGAGAAGGGGAAGGTAAGGGCCATATATTGATTTCCTATTTGTTCAGAGTGCTTGTGCACGTGTTGGCCTACTGAATGATTCCCTCTTGAGTCTTAAGCCTCTCCTTTGAACACCCACCCACTCGCTTACTCTCCTCGAACTCCCTCTGCCTTCTCCTTCTTTCCCGCTTTCCTTCCTCCAATTTCGCCTTTTCTGCCCTTTCAACAACCCGCCCTACAACCTACCCTTTCTTCTCTCATTGGTTTGCTTCCGTCTGCGCGACGATGCTTCAATATCCCACGCCTTCTGATCTGCATTACGGCGATGTTGGTGACACCTCCATGCCGCAAGGCGGTACTCAATGGGGGCCTGGACATCCCGACAGCTCTCAGCCTGCCGTAAACCGCGACGCGGATGATCGTCAGAGAGCAGCACAGCAGTTACGCGCCAGCCAACAACCCCCGTCCAACTACACTCCCGCGACGACCTACATGATCACGTCGCGCGACTCGTATCCTGCCCAAGCCCAGAGCCATTGCTCAGGACAGTACCCATATCCTTCGCAGCCGTACCCTTCAAGTGTGAACTACGTGCTACCTCCCTATGATTTTGCCGAATACCCAGTGAGTCACTACTTCGTGCCCTTGTGACCAGACCGAGTATTCACCGTGCCATTCTTAGATCAATGCAGTCAATGCCCACCACGGTGGACAGTATTCCCCCCATGCATCAGTACCAATTCATTACCAGTATCCCCCCTCTGATCCCGTCTCTTTCCATTCCGCGTATGACCCCACGGGGTACTTCCCTTCGGACGGCCCCTTATGCTCCCCACTCGTAGGTCAACACCAGCACAGCCTGGTGCCCGTTCCTTCTAGCTACTCGCACTATGATGATTACCTCGGGCACTATGAGCACTATGTCCAACCCCAAATTCCGTCGACCCTCCCGTCTTCCAGCTCTTCCGAGCTCGGCCATGCTCTCGTGGAGACCCCTCCGCCAGAGTCTCAATCTATCAACCACGGCTCTATTGCCCTTCCTAGCCTCCCCATGCCGTCCCCATCAGCTCCTAAACGTGATCCGTCTGAGACTCTCGTTTCCGTCAAAACCGAATACGCCTCAAGCGTTAGTGGACAACCTTTTTCGCCGATGACATCGATGAGCGCCCTCCCGCTTTCCAGTGAGCTGGCGTCACTTCCCAAGGAGGAGAGCCAAGAGCAGGTTCACGTTTTCCCCACACCAGTGGTAACACATGGCCGCCTGCAACATCGACCACACACGCACGATTCGTTCCGTCTGGTGCAAGACCCCGCCGCGTTCCCGGGATTTAATTCTCCGCCTCCTTCTAAGGTTTGTTCGCCGCCTCACGTCCCCGTGTCATTTACGCTAACCTCGCGGATAGCGACCACCGTCCCTCGCAATACCGGGGTCGCTTGCTTATTCTCCTAGCGCGCGTATCCCCACACCATTGTCCTCGTCGTTCTCGTCGTCCGATGTCGCGACGCCAACATCGAGCATACACCTGGTCGACACGAGCGCGACGAGCTCGTCGCAGGCACCACCGGCGGCGTCGTTGGCGCCGAACCCCAAGGCAGGGCAAGGCGTGTTGAAGTTGCCGTCGACAAAACGGAGCGCACGGCGCAAACCTGCGATCGCCTGCTTGTTCTGCCGTGAGCGGAAGATCGCATGCGGAGCGCCGCCTGTGGGAAGCGCTGACCCGACGTGCAAGTAAGTGGTGGCACCCCTCAATTTCTGATCGGCGAATTGGATTGCTAACCCCGGTTGCAGTCAGTGTGCACGGCGCTCACGCAAGTGTGAATACCCCACAATGTCGCGGCGTGGACTCCATAAGCGTCGTGACAATGGAGGAAGCCACCATAAGGAATCCGAGGATGCAGATTACGTGCCTAATACATAGTTATTAGCGATCATCCTTTCCTTGTTTTCTTTTTCTTCTTCTTTCTCCCCTGTTCTCTTTTCGCACGCATACACACGCACAGTTTTACCCACAACTCACTCAAGCTCACAACGATTCAGGCTTTAATGTGTCTATTAGGTCAATGTATCTTGGTCACTTTGCTTTTGCCATTGGTCGGTTGTATATAATGCCCGCATCTCTCTCGTCTCATGCTCTGGATTCCCCGTTTGCTCGCTCGCATTAATTTGCACATCGTATGTTTACTGTATATATATCGTCGATGCAGTACCACATGAAATCAGATTTAGCAGTCATATTTCCACATTCCTATGCATTCATTCCCACCCCCTTTTTTCTGACAGAAGAAGTGGGCCCACCCTCTGGTTTAGGAACCCTCGTGGACTTTTATGTCGCGCGGTGATACTGTACGAGGAAATCAAACGAGAAATTGGGGGGCGCTTCCACGTTTTACGTGTGAAGGACATCAAATTCATTCACTTTTTCACAGGTTGGTGCCCCGGGGTAAGCCAAGTTTGGTGAATCCTGATACAAGGAGGGAAATCGATCCAATATCCCGGTCGTGGTATGCAGGGAACCAGCGCCATCCATCGGTACCTCGTTAACCAGTCCATTTGTGGACACTCACCGACGGTCGCCTCTCATAGGGGCTCTTCTCCTTGGCTCTCCACCACCGACGTTCTCGGAAGTAAAAAAACAAACACACACAAAGAACAAAGGCACAGAAGTGAATATATGCGTGTGCTCTATAGTCGGTCCTATTGTATTAACAATCCTCATACGACCTTGAATCAATTCAAACGATTCAGAACGGATGGTGTTCCGAGAATGGTGACGGGACGGACTCACCTTGGGTGCCAAGCTGACTATCTTACCCCATCCCTTCATCCGCAAGTCCGCACTGACCACCCCTCCTAGGCGCGTGCCCAACATCTCCCGCTTGTTGTTCAGGAGCACCGCCGCATTGTCATCGAACCGCACCACACGGCCGTCTGGCCGCCTGACGGGCTTCCTACACCTCACGATGACCGCACGGCGCACGTCCCCGCGGCGCACTTTCAAGACGTTGGAAACGGCCTGCGCGCCCGGGGAGATGGGACGTGCACGCTTTACGACGCAGACGATCTCGTCACCAACGCCGCCCCAGCCATTGTTGACTTTATTTTTGAGCACATTAACACACTCGACGAGGAGAGCTCCTGAGTTGTCGATGACCTTTTGAGAATAATAACTCAGGACATGAGAAAAAAAAAAATTAAGAGGGAGGGGATTTACACACGTTGAGAGTACTTTTGAGACCAATCATTGCAGGGCAAAGAAATGGGTCGATTACCGTGTAAGGAAGGCGAGTCGCGGCCAGAGGGGAATTTCCCACGAGTGATTTGGAAGAACTTGTGCTCTGTTTATAATCCAATTTTTCGTTCTCTCACTTATCTATTCGCCATCTCTTGCCGCCTGTACAGACGTATTCATCGCGTAAAATCACACCATGCCGACCTCAAGACGTGGAAGCGGTAGCGTTACCCTGCCAAGTGGCCAGGTTCTCGCGATCCACCACAGGACCCAAGATGAGGAGGATCTGCCCCATGCAACCAAGAAGTGCGTTCTCCCCCGTTGCGGGCGATGATATCCGGATAGATATGAGCGTCCCGCAGAACCATGGCCGATCATCTGAGGAAATACGAGAGCATGTGCGCTTAATGCACTCTTGCTGTGTCTCTCTCTCACTTCTTAATCCGCATGAAAAATGCAAACAAAATATATATTTTTTATCACGATCACAGCTTTACGCTCACGCCTCAGCGCATGCGCATGATCGTCGAGGCTTTCAAGGATACGCTAGAGCTCGGCCTCGAAAAGCCAAAGCAGATTGTGGTGCGTCGATCTCTTGGCCCCCTCGATTGTGACCGGGAATCGTGAGCTGGGTTCCCTGCTCCTTGCCTCAAGGGGAGAGTGGGGCCCCACTCGAGTTCTTGAAATAGCTCATGTGTGCGCGGACCATTGATGGTCTCGCCGTTTGGGGAAGTCACCGAACTTGTGAAAACAACAGGTGACACAGTCCCCAAGCCTAGGCCTCTTCCTCGCATACAGCATACGCACTGCCTACCCCCGCACTGACACGAACACGTGATGATGTCAAATTAACGGATTCTTTGTTTATCTATTGTAGCCCATGATTCCGACGTTCGTTTTTGGCTGGCCGACAGGAGATGAGACGGGCGATTTCCTGGCTGTCGATCTCGGTACGTTATCTGTTCGAGACCGCGCCACGCCGCCCCACTCTCACCGTCGGGCCTGGATTTCGCCCTAAAGGCGGAACGAATCTGCGTGTGTGCCTGGTCACGCTGCAGGGCAAGGGCAAATTCGAGATCACCCAGTCAAAGTACCGTCTCACGGAAGAACAAAAGCAAGAGGATGGCCAGAAGCTCTTCGACTTCTGTGCTGAGTGCCTCAAGACGTTCATTGAGACGAACCTTGGCGAAGGCGCCGTGAAGGACGGCGAGAAGCTGCCGTTAGGTTTCACTGTGAGTACCCATTTCGTCTTTTCTGACCGGGCCTTATCGCCTTCCTTGGTCCGCTCGAATTCTCATTTCAGATAAGCTGACTATCTAGACGTAAAACGTCTCTAGTTCTCATACCCATGCTCGTAAGTCATGTCGTTACCAAAGTCGGACTGCGTCCCCAGAATACGTGACTCTCGGGGGTGAATAGGCAAGAGCGCATCGATCACGGCGAACTCATCCGCTGGACCAAGGGTTTCGGCGCCCTCAACACCGAAGGCCGGGACGTCGCCGAGATGTTCCGTGAGAGCTTGAAGAAACACGTACGGATACACTTACAGCGTTCGCGCACGTATTGACGCGGAACACCCCCAGGATGTGCCTGCAGAGCTAACAGCACTTATCAACGACACTACCGGAACGCTCATCGCCTCGGCATACGTCAATCCGAACACGCGTATCGCAGTAATCTTTGGTACTGGCTGTAACGCTGCGTACATGGAGCGCGTTGGATCCATCCCGAAAATCAAGAACCTTGGAATCGACGATGACGCGCCAATGGCTATCAACTGCGAATGGGTACGTGTTCACTCAGCGGCCGTCCTTGCTCCGGCCGACGACAACCAAAAAAGGGTGCCTTTGATTCGTTCGAACACGAACACCTTCCGAGGACAAAGTACGATCAGATAATAGATGAGACCTCGAACAAGCCTGGCGAACAAGCATTTGAGGTATGCCCACGTCAACACCATTGTGGGGCCACCTTCTGACCGCGTGCGCTCACGAAAAAAAAAAGAAACTGATCTCGGGACGATATCTTGGCGAGATTCTGCGCCTCGTTATCTGCGAGCTAATCGATGAGGGTGTCCTCTTCCTCGGCCAGAACACGTACAAGATCGAAAGCCCCTATGTGTTCGACACCGCGTTCCTTTCGCTTATGGAGAGCGACCCGACAGAGGAGTTGCTGATGATCATCGGTATCTTCACGCACTTCTTCGCGCTCGAGACGACGCTCGCCGAGCGCCAGTTCTTCCGCGCGCTCGCCAAGCTCGTGGGGCGCCGTGCCGCGCGGCTGAGCGCGTGTGGCATCGCTGCGATCGTGAGCAAGATGAACTATTTGGAAGAGGGGTGCGCCGTCGGCGCAGACGGCTCTCTGTACAACGTACGTATACGGTTGGCCTCGCGTGAGGACAGCCAATCTGAGGTACCGTAACAGAAATACCCTGGCTTCCCGGATCGCGTGCACGAGGGCTTGCAAGATATCTTTGGTGACAAAGGCCGGTAAGTTCCCCTTTGGCAAAGTTGGCCCTTTCTCTGGAGTAATCCTCTACCCCGCGCAGCAATATCGTCACTTATCATGCCGAGGACGGAAGCGGAGTCGGGAGCGCCATCATTGCCAGTGCGTAGTATTCCCGCTAACGCGAGACACATCCCTTTCACCGTCCCCTCCCATTCTAGGTATGACCAAGATCAGAAAAGACAGTGGGCTGTATCTGCACGTCTAAAGCACTTCCTATCCGGTTTGTCTGCGCATTGGCCGAGTAGAGCAAGAAGAACGCGATGCCTAAGGGTTCGGAGCAGCAGCAGGAAAGTGTTTTTTTGTATGGAGTTGCGTCGGCGAACGGCGTGGACATTCCGTGGTTGTAGGTTACAGAGTCGATGTGTGTATTATTTTTGTTTTCCTTTGTTTTCGTTTTGCAACTTTAGAGATCTACGTTCCGCGGTGCCGAAGTCGCGGTACAGTACCGGCGTGTAAAATGGACCGACGAAGATCACCCCCAGATGCGTTCCTTGGATGCGTTCCTCGGGCGTGTTACATATACCCTATACAGTGGCGAGGTACTCCACCCTTGACATATGATAGAGTGGCCGCGGCCTCGGCTGCCGTGCTCAAGCTCATCACTGCAAACGAGTCCGCTACTTCCAGGATCGGATCCAGACTGCACATCCCTTCCTTCGGGCATCTTCTCTTTCTTCATCAACTCTCTGAATTTTGAATCATGTACATGTCAATTAGACAGGTGACGAGTCTACACGTCACGACCAAAAAAAGTGGACGTTTGTAATGCTACGGTAGTACCATTCTACAGGTGCTGTGGTGATTAGATCGATCGAAGAACGCTATAAGCATAAACGTGGATGTTGTCATCGACAGCCTCCGATCCACGTCGTTCAAAAGAAAGTTGGATAAGTCCAAGTTTGACATGACAGCGTCCAATTCTTGCTGTGAACCCGATCATGCCGGACTACTACTATAGCGCAGTGCCCTCGTGTTTTTGCTTGCTTTTGTTCTTCCATAATAGCTTCTTGAGCTTGATTACTGGCACTGGACGATTGCTTTTGGATTCAGCATACTTGATACTGTAACGGTATGGACTGGTAAAACGCGAAGGAGGTCATGTATGATCTTTTATGAAGAACCAAATTTGAACACGATGAAACATACGACATCGTGGTTGACACGTTTACATCCTCTGACAGAACGGATGGTATTCGCCCTTGTATAAATATGGCCGATAGCAGTGGCATGCCAATGTAACTTATGGTTAGCGATGGTGACGTCAAATCGCACATCTTGTACTAGATCCGATCCGAGATCCGAGAAATTTATCGATGCTATAGTAGCATGGCAGATGTCAAGAACGACTGTACACGCATCGAAACGCAAATTTGGATACTTGACTCGGACAGCAAATACTTGTGTATTGCAATAGAAGAGAAGTAAACACTTTGATGTTCGCGCAGTGAGATTATACTAATGCTACATAGGCTCCCCTTTCGCGCAGATTTTGGCCCCCTTTTTTGGATCCTTTGCATCAATTGTCCCCCTCCGTTAGGTCGATCGCATCAACAACTTACCGTAAGCTCGTTGTCGCGTGCGGCCAAGCCACCACATTGCGTCCAATATCTTTGGGTACTCAGTCATTCGCCAGCTAGAGGGAAAAGAAGTGAATCGTGACAGATTCCTCACAATTTCATCTTGTTACGCAAGGAGCTCCCAAGTCCTGGGAGTTTCTTCTTTACCATTTCTTCTTCCCCAAACCTGTTAGTATCGCTACGTTTGATGATGAGAAAGGAACGGGTGAGAGGAGTTGCTTCCTCTAAGCGAACATGGGTCCCCGTAAATGACCAGTTTGGGATTTTACCGCTTTCTAGAACTCTTTCGAAGAGGAATTTCGTAGCATTCAACCGGAACAAGCTGAGCGCGAGCAAGGACCGCGATAAACACGGAAACCGGAGCTATCTCCCAGAAGGAAGAAATGGGGCGTGACACTCTTCTCTAAGAGGACTGCTGCGTCCTCCAAAATGATCATGCGGATGGATTTGAGAAAGCAAACGAAAGAAATGGAAAGGTGCTATTACGAGGTGGGGGAACTCACGGGATAGAACCGCCATTTTCGGCTTCACCCGAGTGGCCAACGACTTCGACGAGCGACACCGTGCGAGACGTTGAAGGAAGCGAGAGGCAGAGAAGACATAGACATTCGATTGGTACTTGAGATTTTCCGGGTACTCGAACCTCTTGAGGGGAAGAACGAGGGCAGATGTGGGGTAAAAAAAAAAACTGAACTATGTAAAGGAGGGATTCAGTCGGGGACTAACTGGGAGGGGGGTTGCTTCATGAAAATGTACGATGGATTAGTCCGGGTAATCCTAATGAGAGTTCCCGCTGGAAAAAGGTGAAGGGGTAGTCAGTTTCGGCGATGGAGACCGTAGAGGAGGACAAAGTGGGCGACTTGGTTAGGGTGCGCGAAAAGTTTGGGCAAGATATAAGGCTTACAATATGATGCCATAACACTTCGGCTTTGAAATGGATGAGGAGGGTATTTGGCTGCAAATCCGAGGACTTTGGGAGTGAAAGATATTTTTGGGAACACAAGAGGGCGTTCTCTCTCGATGATATTGCCTGGAAAGTGGCAAGGACCACGTCTCGAAAATCAGCACTCTCATAACCGCCTAGTGAGGCATAGGATCTGTGATCCTTGTCTTTTGGTCTGACGACCATGCGGTCATGTATAGCAATTAAGCACCGGGGTCGACGGACGGGACGGGACATTGACAACTCCGGAACCGGCGAGAAGCATACGCGAACCCTCCTGGCTGGAGCCTGGAGCTATAGAATCCAAGAAACATGACTGGAGACGAAAAAATTACCCGGGTTGAGAATTACCCGTAAATTGATGCCTCTCCTGCGTGTAGTGACTTACAACATCGCTGTGACGTGGGTGTCGAAAAAAAAAAGGATCCCAGCTCCGGCTCGGGTAAGCTGCAAGAGTCTGGTCACCGTGACAGTTTTCGTGGGTGCCGAGCAATAGTCGCCTCTCACGGTTTTGAAACCCTCACCTCACCGGACATAATCAAGCCCCGAACGCTCTTTGGAGAGCCAAGTTGAGATGGCATGCGTTATGAACTGGACCGCCCAGGCCGACTCGTTAGACAATGTTCAGTTCAGCCCAGAATAGCGCCATGGCCCGGTGCTGGCACTGCAGCCTGTCCTCATCATTGCGATGGCCTTCTTTCCCCGTTCCAGCTATCTTGGCCTCTACGGTGGCGAATTGCATCGAAGAGGCGGGGTCCTGTTGAAAGCCCGTCTTAACGAATGGGAGCGCGAACTCAATTACCTCCGCTTCCGCATTGCTGAGTGGAAGGAATTTGGTTCAATCGAGCACCCGGATTACTATCCGTTTCGCTCCTTTCTCCTGCAGAAAGTCCGGAATCATCTACACTTTGAACTTAAGGTAAGTTACTGTAGTAACTTAGTGCTGTGGGGCGATCTATTCCGGAAGTTGACGTAAACTAGACACTCTCGTCGATCCTCGTCGCATGCGAAGTCGCCGTGCGCAGCGATGACGTACCTCCGCTTCAGAACTATGTGGACAGCATATTCACTTTCCGTGAGCGCATCAGCCCTGGGGAAATCACGCGGCGAATCCACGTGGAGGAGTGGCACCGTTACTGTCGCACCAAAGAGGGCACGACGGACACCCCGTCTCAGATGGACGACATGTTCGTGCGGATGCGTAATGAGATCAGCGCCATGGAACGGCGCAGCCAAGATTTCAAGAAGATGGTCGACGAGCTAGTCGGCCTCGTGGATGAGATGCAGGAGAGGGAGCGCATCGGAGGGTTCGCGAACGGACTCGCACGGGGCCCACGCATCCCGCAAGCAAGGGCTGGCCTCGTTCATAGCTCGTCCGATCTCCAGGGAACACGGATACTCGCCGACAGTCGAGCTCGTCTCCCTCCGCTACCCCCAGGCGCCGCTGGTGGATCACCTCCACGCCAGCCCAGCTCTCGGCCCACCCGCAGTTCCCCGCTGCGCCACACGGCAACTGATTCACGTCCTGTCGCCCGGTCCCCGCGCAATGGGGCATCGTCGGCGATTGCTCCGCGCTTTTCGCCCCCTCCGCGGCCCGTTCGAAACCCCCAGAGACGGCTCTTTAACCGGGTGCTTTACATCTCTCATTCATCGAGCGCCCCTCTGTCGCGTCCATCTCCCCCTTCTCGCGTGCCTTCACCGCCGAGTGCACCTGTGACGCCACCGACGTCGGGTTCTCGGGAAAGTCCGCAATCTCGGTTGATATCCGAGACGCGCACGAGATTGCCGCCGCCGCTCGAGGTATCTCCTGTACCGTACCGTCCACCCGGGCAAAGGTTATTCTCGTTCTTGGATCGTTCTTAGATTTTTGCTTAGCGACTCGTCGAATAGTTGTCAAGGCTGAGAATAATGCATATCCTACTGTAGTTCGTTAGGCGCGTTCTGATGTCTCTTGTGGAAGGATTCCGTAAGCCAAGTGTTTAACCCAAACTAGGCTTCAACAGGCGCGGGTATTTGACAATGCGCTAATTTCGGATTCGGGACTGGTTCTCGTCCGGTCGCCGCCGTCAATTACGGTAAAGCCTCTCAGGCTAGCATAAGACCACAGGTCCCGTTCTCTCGCATCGATGAGGTGAGGGGTTGGTTTTATGCTCTGTTCTACAGTAGGTTATGTTAGCTCACTCAATATAAGCAATGGCAAACCGGATGAAACGGTTCGATACATGTTTGCTTGCCTCGAGGCGTGACCACGGGTCCAGAAGTACAGAAGCGGAATTATGAGTCTGCTAAATGCAGAAAGTTCCCTTCTAGCCATTGACAGCAATGGATGGCCGCAAGGTATAAATTCAGGACGCAACCAGGCCGCAAACAAGGGAGTTCGTTGTTTCGTCGCCATTGTCCTTACCCTCGATCCCGTCATGGTGTTCATCCTCACCGCTCTCCGCCGCATCGGCCGTGGCACTTTTTCGAGACTCTTCGAGGCCGTCTTCTTCGTCGGCCTGTTGTCCTGGGACTTTTCTCTCGCCATCATCAATATCTTCACCTTTAAACGCAAGATCGGCAAGGTGACACCCAAGGGAAAGCCTGGCGAGGGCGGCGTCTGGCCCGAGTACATCCCTCCACGACAAGGCGATAGCCGTTGCTCGTGCCCCGCACTCAATGCGATGGCCAATCACGGTACGTCTCACCTACGAAGATCACTAACGCCCACGCCTACTCACGTGATTTATCCCCAAGGGGTCATTCCGCGCGACGGGCGCAATATATCTTTTAAGGAGCTCTCTGGCCAGATCCGCTCTACCTACAATTTTTCGCCGTCATTCAGTCTTTATGTGCCGCGCTTCATCGCGCACGTCCTGAATCGCTCTTACAGCTCTGGGCACTTTGACCTAGCAGACATCGATGTACACAACGGCATCGAGCACGATGCTTCGCTAGTCCGTACGTAATGACACCCTTCACCTTACTTCGGACATCATGGCTGAACTGAACTGTCCAGGCCGCGACACGTTCCATCAGTTCCACCAGGGCTTCCCAGACGGTGGGTTGGTGGCCACGCTACTCAAGTCGGCTACGGGCCCGCCGCCCAAGAGGGACACGCAGCCCGCTTCACAGGGACATCTCCCACCAAACGATTCACCCTATTTCAACGTCGCAGCACACGTCGCGAAAGCAACGACAGATTTCGACATGAATCGCACACTCACACCAGCTGACCTGTCGCGGCGGCTAGGTGAGCGCCGTCGTGAGTCAAAGGCAAGTAACGGACAATACTCGCAAGACTACGGACACAAAATGTTCGGCTCTTCTAAGTACGTACGGCTTTTGCCGTTGTTTTTTCCCACATCCAATCGCCTCGCTCACCTTGTTATCGAATAGTGGATCCACACTGTTGACGATCTTTGGCGGACGCTTGCGCGATATTCACACGTTCCTGACGGAGGAGCGCCTCCCCGAGGGTTGGGAATCGCGCGTTCGTGACCAGATGGGCTTAACCCTGTTTGCGTTCAACCGCACTGTATTCCGCGTCGAACTCGGTATCGAAGAGGAGGTCGATCAACCATTGAATCTCATGTAATACTATATAGTAGTCCTGATCAACATCACTTTTTTTGTGTGTTTTTCTCTACGAGGACCTTTCTCGAATATGTAATCTAACTAGCTAGTTCAACGCCCTCTCGGCGCCGCACCGCGCTTGTGCGATGCGAGAATGTGTGACCATAGTCCGACGCTACATGACTCTCCAAGCGCGTCGACGTATCCCTTGGGATGGTGGGGGATATACTTGGTGCTGTACTTCTTATCGCCTTCGAAAGTCTCGAAGGTCGACCGCATCGTGCACTCCGCCGCAGCACTCGTGTTGGTGCAGTCCTTTATGGGGTCGTGGTTAGGGTCGTCTGTCAGCTGTGCGGCTCTGGACTGTTCATGTCTCTTTCGGTAGTATTCTCAATTGGAAATGAAGGTTCTTCCTCGCTCAAGTAGACCTCAGGACTAAGGAATGTCCCAGGTTTGACGGAGAAACGTCTATGATCCGAATAAGAAGCTAACGGTAGCCATCTTAGTTGATGGTCAGTGCCATCGTATGATCTGAAGTTGAGGACAAGGGAGTACACGACTGGAAGCTACACGTAAATGTGTCGCAATAACAAGTGGGGCAGAGGGCGTTGGCTTCGAAATGAGGTGCCCTGTGTTTTTCCCGTCTTTGCACTCCTCGGGAGAGCTGACTCTCGCATCGTCCTGCAGTTGGACGGGTATCATGCGCGAATAGTAACTTCTGATATCACTGTAACAAATTACGACGCTCTTGGATCTCTACATGTGAATAAAACTGAAGACTAGACGGATACACACTACTGCTCCGGCTTAGCACTATGATCTAACAGCAATTTCATAATTTCAAGGTGTCCTTTTGACGAGGCCACTTGGAATGGGGTCCTGCCTTCCTCATCCTTCTCATCTACATTCGCACCGTGACTGAGTAGCAGGCGAACGACCTCGGGCCATCCCCGGGACGATGCTTGGTGTAACGGAGTTGAATGGTTGTGATCACGTGCATTTGGGTCCGCCCCATGCTCCAGCAGTCGCTGCACGACGTCGACTATCTCGCCCTCTAGAGAAATGTTAATGTCGAATAAGGTCTCGTATAGAGGAGTGTTGCCTTCTTCATTCCGCGAGTTGGGGTCTGCGTTGTGGTCGAGTAGTAGCTGGACAGCCTCGGGATACGCATTGTAAGCTGCCAAGTGCAATGGTGTCCAGCGGTCATCCTGCCGAGCGTTTGTATCTGCGCCATGATTGAGTAGCCACCGTATGATATCGACGAGTCCATACACCGAAGCAACGTGTAGTGGAGTCCTCTCTTTAAGACCTCGAACGTCCACAACCGCACCATGTCTGTGGAGTAAATTCGTGACACGGAAGTGTCTCTTGTACAAAGCTGCCGGAAGCGGGGCTAGGATGCAGCCACTGCCCGCGTTTACTTGTTCGGGATGCTTCATAATCAGACGTTCTGCCAGGTCATAGAACCCACAGAATGCGGCATAGTAAAGGGGGGAACGACTGTCATCAAGGTGTTGCGGCCAATGCGTAAAACCGTCACACTCTTCGTCCATGTCGTACACCCGGAGCCACGCTGCAAAATATGGCTTGGAGGTATCAAATAGGTCATCCATCCCATCCCGTACGCGTGACGACACTTTCTCGAATTGTGCATGGTCCACCCAGTGTTGAGCAGCGTATTCAACCAGGGGAAACCCTTTAGCACCACTATTTTCAGCCTGTTCGTCCAGCCGGAGTAGTGTTCCCAGGCATGCCTGCGCAAGAATCGTATGCGCTTGCTCGAGATCAGTATGAAACCGCGAAACATCTCCATATGACCGTGCGAGACGAGGCGATGTGAGATACTCTTTCACCGAAAAGTGGGAGAACTGCACGACTCGGGAATCATCGCTAGGGACGATGGCGATCAAACTTGAACACGTCGAAAGTACAGCTTCCTCTTGATCGTCCCACCGCCAGTCATCCTTCAGTTTCGGAATCCCACCTTCGCTCGACGCCTGAAAATCGAACGCCAGCAGTTCTGCGAGTTCCTCGACACGAAGCGGTCGGACGGCTACAGCAAGGCACTGTAACAGACGATGCGCGTCATCCTTTTGAGCCTTATTGATGCCCATTAATATCCGCTCGTATGTTTCGTCTAGGGTCTCTGGCAATTCGTTAAGAAATTGACGGAGGTTTGGTGGGAAGCAATGTTGCAACGTGTCCAACTGACAGAATACCCATCTGAACCTGTACAACGTCAGAAACCGCTATTAGCATAGTATAGCTCGGTGTTCTCACATTCCATCAGCTCTTTCTGTCAGCGTCTCGATAACCAGATTTTTATCATCTACTCTCCATCTTCTCATCGCCGTGCTCAAGGGTGAATTGACGACGTTTCGAACGTAGTCAGCGATATCTGTTTTTTGTCCACTTTCGTCATGTAGGGAAACCGAACGAAACGCCAGTGGCTCGAGGACAGCTCGGATGTCGACCTCTGGGCGACTGGTCGCGCAAATGTGAAGTTCTTGCAGGTCAAGGTCGACGAGTTCCTTCACAAGTTGGAGGACCTCGTTACGAGGAGATGGAATCCCGGATGAGTCTGGACATTCGTCAAGCGCGTCCAAGACAATGAAAATTGGGCCCTGTCCCGGCAGTCGCAACATCTCTTTCAGGCATTCCCTCAAAGTCTCGTCACTGGGCTGTCGAGTACCAGTTTCGTGTGCCTTGTAAACCCGGTGGAGGACGTCGCAGTAGGGAATAGAGCGAGTAGAAAGCTGGGATACGAGAGAAAGCAGCAGGTCGTGACAGCTTTGCTTGTTGAGATCCCTGAAATCGAAGTAAAAGTAGGCCATTATGGCTAATCCAGCTTCGCAAACAGTCATGATGTCTTGAATGACGGAGGAACTGAAGAAAAATAAGTTGTGACAGGAACCAGGTGAGGAATAACAAACCAGATAATGCTTTTCCCAGAGCCCGCTATGAAATCAAAGATTGTCAGAAGGCGCGAGCCCGGATGATGCTGATGGGAACGCACGTTTTCCGTGGATCCACAAGAGCGAGCCAGTAGACTTCCACTCTCTGAAGATGCTGCCTTGAAAGAACCACGCTGCCGTTCCCTTGTGTTGGGCTCTTCGTGCAATGTTGTGGTTTATGGATGGATCTGCAGGAGAGAGCCACGTTCGTAGGAGCTGTATTAACTGGTTCCCTGTGAAAGGGTTTAAGCGCGAGCAACGAGCGACGGCGAGGTTAGGAGATCACGAACACTTAAGTTCATCTACGTTGTTTGCCGTCTTCTGGATAATTAATGTTGCTTCCTTCGCCGCTACTTTCGCCTCTTTACTGTCTAAAAGTATAAGTGTTAGAAGGTATTGGCGGCCAGCTGGACACGGCACGCGCACCGTCAATGACTACTTGCACTTTACCATCGACTACTCTTACTTCCTCGCGGACGCTGTGCGTGATCCTGAGGACCTCTGCAAGCGCCATCCGAGCCTCTTCCTGTGTCAAGTTATCTAGCCTCTTGACCGCATCTTCCAGATCAGTCCTTCCGGCCAATTTCTTCAGGAACTTTTCTACGCCTAGTTCAGTGGAGATTCACAGACAGCCAATTGGGAACTCACTCGCTGATCCCCGCCTTAGCTCTCTCGTTGCAATCCCAAAGATTGTAAGCACTTCCACCATTATCTCCGTGATTATGTCTGTCATCGCCGTAGTCGGTGTCACCTCTGTATAAGTTTCGAGCCGTTTAAAAAAGAATCCCATGCGTTCGAAGAGCTCCGCGAGAGCATCTTTACTCGCCGCAACATCCTTGGCCACCTACAAGACCTTCAACGTGAGAACGATCCGCCTAAAGAAATAGGTAGGATACTTGCTAAAAGGAAGACACCGATGCCTGCAAAGATAACTTTTGCAGGCGAAAATACCTACAAAATATATATCAGAGGAAGCTTCGATGCAATGCTTACAGTAGCTCAGGTGTCAAGACTTACCAGACCGACGCCCTCTCCAAGAGTGGCAGAAAACGCGTAAAGGACGTTCACAGTTGGGTTCAACCACTTTGACAATCTCTCATCGCCACTGCGAGCTCGGTCGAATTGTCGGACTTGATCTTGAAGTACGACAAGGATGGCGCTAGTTGAGTTGCATGATTGCAACTGGGAGGCAAGTGGATGTACGATAAGGTCATTCTTGGTCTGTTTTTGGTACGATTTCAAGGCAGCATTGAAAATGGCTTGGAAGCGTAAGGAAGCTGCGGCTGTGGATGGCGTCTGGGGCATGGGAGAAGTGCGGAGTGCGGAGGAATCGAGGGTGGTATGCCTAGAGGTGATGGTGGGAACGAAGAAAGTGACAGTGAGCAGATGGTGTACAGCCCCTTAGACCTCATGGTCCAGCCAGTGTCGAGCATCCAACAAGGTGTCGGCGACCGCCGATGCAGACAGCGATAGACGCGCACAAACGGTTGCCTGGTCACCGGTCCTCAGAATCTACCACTTTCCTCGATCATCCCTTTCCTCGGAGGGACTTCTTTTTGACGCTTTCGTTCGCATGCCCTATCGCGCCGCCTTGTATGTTTTGCAAGCTCTGTATCCAATATACGTATTCCTTGAGTTGCGTGCCTCTCCCGGGACAATTATGGGTGTGGGTTTAGTTTGGCAGGGACTGCTGGATGGGACCCCATGGACGCAGCGAAGCAGTTCTCCCACGCGAACACGACGGAAAATGACTTCGACTTTCAAGAGAAAGAGGACAGCTACTCAGGGCAGAGGGGTGGATTTTATCAATTCGGTACATGAACCAGGTTACCTCTGGCAATACGAAGAGTCCGCCAGTTATAAGGGCCTTTATTTTTAGTATTGGGTGTTCTGCAGAGGTGACTTAGAATGTCATTGTCATCTATCTTCGACTTTAAGGTTGGCAGCGTGAATGGGGTCTATTTAGAGTTCACTCCCATGACACCGCAACGACCGCAGCTGCTTGTAAGCTGCATCAACTTCAAAGCTTCAAGCTTCAAATCCCAATCACCCCGAGCGATGGGGCAAAGTGAAACATTTCTTTTCGTGAGGTCTCGGAGAAATCCGCTAGCTTCTTATCGTTCTGTACGTCTCGCTGCATTGCACAGATCCTGGATCGCTCTCCTATAGCAGTGGGACCATTGACCTCGCGGATAATGACGTGTGAAGCAAGCACGAGGTCCCGCAGGTCCGCACTAAAGGGTTCCTTCCCTTCCTTTCTAGAGTCAGAGGGTATTGCTGGGCGAAGGGTTCAGGCTAGAGACAGGGTTCGATCAGTTCTGCCAGGGATTGCCTTAGGGCGAATAGGTGGTTGCGCTGCTCAAATCGGCCACCACCATCAATGAAAGCCACGCAGTCGGCGACCTCTCTCTCCCGTCGTCGCAGCACACATTGTAAGAGATTTCGGTCTGGAACATATACTCGTGGAGCCTGACCGGGTGGACCTCTCGTGGAGGTTGAGTGAGTGCCGTTGTGTTGCGAACGTTCACTCCGACTAGGAGCTGCGGCTTTTGCTGTGCTAATCTCCCCGTGAGGAACCGCCGGTCAAGCCCCTGGTGGGAAAGTTTTATTTCACAGACGGCGAGCGCGCAAAGGTGATGACTTATGATCGCACCTACTACGTGGGGACCCCTTCCGAAAGCACCGCTTCAAAGCAAAAACAAGATTCAATGGCCTTATTTTTTTCCGATCAGACTTCATCCTCCAATCACTCGACACTTTCGGGGGGGGGGGGGGGGGGGTCTAAAACAAGTAGGTCCTTCGAGTATGCGGCGACGTGTCTCGGCCATGTCTCTCCTGGACTGGTCATCCGTGAGGTTTGCGCACACGTGAAGTTGATCAGCTACTTTCTGCGTTCTCTATGTACACCGTTAGCTAGGGACTGGCCTCCCTTTTTCTTTCTTTACAGTCCCGTCGTCATCGTGTTCCCTCGGCGATTTGTCTTGGCGGCCTCGGAAGCCATTGCGTAGAGCAAGTCTCTATCCCCACTCTCGTCGACCAATGAGCGAAACTTGCCATTCTCGATTTTCAGGAGCTCGCTGGGTTTGTCAAATTCGACCTTTTTTTTTTCGCATGGTGAGTCGGCTCGCTGTTGGCAAGGGAAAAACGTACGAGTCGACCCGCATCCAAAACCATCTAATTAATTTTTTCTTAGCCTTATATTTACGGTCTGTGGAGAGGAGGAGTGGCGTACGACTTTGTCTGCGTCGATGATAGTTTGTAGACGATGCGCGACTGTGATCACCGTCACATCCCCTTTGAGCTCGCTCCGGAGGTATGCCTGTATGATCGCATCCGTCTTATAGTCTGCATCGCGCACGTGTCAGCTTAACACCAAAGCTATCCCAGGGACAATAGGGATGCCATTACCGATTGCAGACGGTCGCTGCAAATGAAAGTAGATCAAGCCGAGCTGACAGAAGACAGCGGACTCAGAGGAGACGCACCTTCATCGAGAACGAGCAGCTTGCTCCCGCGTACGAGCGCACGCGCGAGCGCCAGGATTTGCCGCTGACCAACAGAGAGGTTGCTCCCGCCGCTCGCGATCTGGCTGTCGAGAGTGAGACGACTCTCCTCGTCGCTCTGAAGTGAGAAGAGCCCCGATGCGCGCAGTGCCCCGTTCAGCGTTGCATCGTCGTATTGCGAGAACGGGTCGAGGTTCTCTCGCAGCGAGCCGCTCAGCAGTTCAGGCTGGGTGAAGAAAGTCAGGTTGTCTTAATGGGAGAAAATAGAGGCAGGGAATAGCAGCTGTTCTCACGGTTTGGGGTATGATAGTGATGTTCGAGCGGAGCACGTCTAGGTTGATCGAGCTCGTGAGTCTGCCGTCATAGTACACGTTACCTTCGGTGAGTATGCAGCGGAGCAACGACAACGTTAGAGAGCTCTGCAAGGTGTTTAGCCGACCTCCCCTTGAAGAAAAGACTAGGCTGAAGATGGATACCTTCCCGCTTCCTGTGCGACCGACTGTTCTGCCAGTCAACAGCCGCCCCCTAAGATACGACTATGGGAACTCACCGACACCCACACGTTCGCCGGACTTGATGTGGAATGATATGTCATGAAGGACCTTCCGCCCGTCCTAATCATAAGGGGTGAGGCTCAGAAGGGCCGCTGGCAGACACCCATGCCGAGGACCGTCACGTCACGTACAAGTGAATAACGCGCGGAGAGCTTCTCGACCTTGAGATCGCCACTTGCTGGCCAGTAGGCCGGGGGGATGCCCTGCTTGGTCGGTTTTGACTCCTGCTCGACATTGATGTACGAGTGCATACGCTCCAAGCTATATATGACGCCGATGAGTATCCCCTCATAGACCTATTCTAGAAAAGCGCTCTTTCACCTGTTACCTGTGAGACTCATCAGAGATGAACGAGTAATGGAAGTAGGATGCCCTCACTAATTACCCCAAACTTGTTGAAGACGCGCACCCACATGAGGATCGTGCCACTGAAGCCAACTAGGGGCGTCAATCAGCAATTGCTCGAAACTCCGAGAAAAGATAGCAGCGCAACACACTGGCCATGGTGAGCGAGAAGCCCGTGTCCAAGGAAAGGGAACGTTCATGCGGGACGTAGACCATGTAAGCCGCCAGGCCCGCAGCGAATAGTCCGCTTAGAAATTCGATCCGCAAGCTGATCCATCTGCAGCAAGGCCAGACAAGGTCAGATCTTTCCTATGCACCACAGCAGTTCGTGACCCGACTTGCCTGTTCATGATGTAGAATGCTCGGCCGGCCCTCGAGTACCTATCGATCCGCTTGTACGACTCTTTGCGGAACGCGAGCTGTGCGCCATACGCGCGGATAGACGCTTGAAAGAAGCCATGTTCACATCAATTCCGCGTCAAAACCTGAGACGGACATACGGAGTCCAGCGACGGCCGCGCCAAAGTGGCCCAATACAGGTGCCTTGGCTTTGCTCATCTCGCGCTTGATTGCGATCTGCGCCTTCATGTAGACCTGGCCGAGCCATGCGCCAAGCACGGCTATGGCGACTCCGGGCACAACGAACACTGGCGTGAGGAACACCACGGTTGTGAACTTGATTAACATATTGATCGTGATTTCGATCAACAAGTTAAATGTGTTAGGGATCGGGTCGTCCACTGGAGAAGACCCGTCGTGAGGTCTGTGCATTCCGCCCTGAGAAAGCGCAAACATTACGTACATGCGCGGATATCTTGCGTGACGCGAGCGATGACTCGGGACATTGGAGTCGTATCCAGCCACCTAAAGATCAAAATAAATTATTCATTGAAGGTCAGTACCAGGACAATTTCGGGTGTACCTCAGGGTCGTGCCCAGGACAGACTCGATCAGTTTCTGGTGGATCGACCTCGACGCTCTCAGAGTGCCAAACGTGTACACACCCGACCCGGTCGTGTAGCTGAAGATCGCCGCGAGTGAGATAATGCCGTAGACTGTGAGATAGCTACCAAAGAAAAGACAGATCCATCAGCAAGGTAATAAAGGTCACCTAGGCGGTGCGGCACTGATACCTACAAGGTGACGCTGACTTGTTCAGGTGGGTAGATCTCGTACTGTTCGGCCCAGTAGCCCATGAACCACGTCTGGGCAGCCAACAGGGCGTTGAAGAGCAACAAGCCGCCGATAAACAGAAACCAGAACAGGAAGACATGCGTCCCTCCCAACCCATGAATAAACAGATTGACTTCGTTTTTTTTGGGATGCACCAGTGAACTTCACAGACCGAATCGCGGAAAGAGTGGTATGACGCGCTTACATGCACCCCAGCCTACGTGTCCATAAGCGTTCTCCTCCGCTAGGATCAGCTTGCCATCCACCTGCTCCGTCGTCTTATCGGGTTCCTCCACGTCAATTTCCTTCCTATCGTCCTTGATGGCGCGGGAGCTCTCAGCAATCTCCTTTGCAAACGTCTTGTCCTTCGTGAGCGTGTCTGAGACCGAGCCTTGGCTTACGATCCGGCCGTCTAGGCCGAGCGAGACGATGTAGTCCGCGATGGGGTAGGCGATTGCAACATTGTGCGTCTTGGGTGCGCTCGAAATGAAAACAGGTGGGTGAGAAGAGGTCACTTACGACGAGGAGGACTGTTCTCCCGCGGATCAAGTCGCCTTTGAAACATTTCTCTACGACCCAGCGTACGGTGTGAACGTCCAGAGCAGCAAGAACCTTCAAGAGAACGATGTCAAGACCCGGCGCCAAGGAGACATCGCAGGAGAAGCACTCGCATCGTCCAGGATGAGTATCTCAGCTAAAGAGTAAACTGCTCGGGCAAGGGTGATGCGGGCCTTCTGGCCCCCGCTACGATACGGCAAATCGAGTCAGTAGGGGACATCTCGAGGTGTAGTCGTCAGCTCGTAAAAGCTACCTCAAGGTCAAACCTCTCTCTCCGACCTCGGTCCTATCTCCAGCGTCGAACAAGCTGAGGTCACGTCGCAGACCGCATTGGTAAATTACTTAAGACGAAACGACGCATCGAGGGTCAGTCCGAAGCGATGCGTGGGAACGAAACTACCTTTATTGTATCTCTCCTTGTCGTAGGGAGCGCCAAACAAGATATTATCCTGCTCTTCATTCAGCATCAAACAGCGCAAGCGCGAGAATGCTGGTAGGTGTCACCCTGATGGTTTCGTTCTGTACCCACGACTCCTGCGCTGCGTAGCTGACACCCCCCGCCCTCGGCAGATGATACCACGAAGTGGGGCTCATCGGGACGAAATGCATCTCTCCGAGCAGCGCCATCAGTAATGACGTTTTTCCAGAACCAGTTGGTCCGATGATGAGGTTGAAGCATCCCCGCTTAAATAGTAGCTCATCTTGCACGCGGAGAGTGAACCGAAACCGGGATGGTGTGAGCGCGCCGTCGGCCGCATCGTCATTTGACCAAGTGAAGCTAGCGTTCTTGAACCCTACCACGTCCTGGTCGAAGTGTGATGCATTGGTTTTCATCATGCGTTTGGAATCTTCTGCATCCGCAAACTCGTCCAACAACTCGGTCTGTCAAAGGCTCTATATATGTCAAGTAGTGGCATAGACAGAAGTTCGCTTACATTGCGCAAGAAATCGTTAACACGGTCGAGGGACACTTTCACCTGAGTGAACATGGGGACCATCCAGAAGATATTGTGAAGCTGGTTGCGTAGAAGATCGAACGCTGGTAAGACGGGTCCAATCGCCATAAACATCATTAGTGAAGTGATACGGACTGACCAGCCATAGACGAAAAGACGGCCGATGCTATAGAAAGTTTCAATATGGTGCTTTCGAAAAGGAACGAGGGCTCACGCGTAAGTACGCGCTTCATAATCGTAGTCTGCAAGGCAGATCAGACTTGGTAGTAGTTCAACGAGTCAATCATACACACATAAGTGACGTATGTGACGACCATCTTCCGGAGAGTCGGTCAAACGAAACAGCAGGCAATGAAAGATAAGTCGACGCACGGTGATGATGGGGATGGCGTGGCTAAACAATCACGTTAGAGAGATCAGGAGAGATACCGCAAGCACCTACCTGATGTTCCCGTTGATCAAGTTCAAAATCTGACGGATCTTGATGTACCGCAGCTCCTGCTCTCTCCTCTCGGCTAGCTTCGTGGCGATCTTGGGTTCCCAACCAAACAGCTTGATCATGCGCAAAATGGCCATAGCTATAGGCGAGGGCTCATCAGAGTCCACACGGTACACACCCATGTCTGCCGTCTCACTCTCAGTGGCAGTCTGTACACGTGCGTCCGTCTAACCGCCAAGTCAGTCGGCCCTGACATCAAGATATTAGTAGGCCGAAATTCTCACCCGCTTCATGGTCTCCTTCTGGACCTTCTGTATTTTTCTAGCGATGGTTCCAGGAACGGGGAAGAGGACGACCATCGTCACCATCCCGACAAATGTGCTCCAGCCAAGTATGCCGTACAAGAACCAGATACATAGAATGACTTGAAGCGGGAGGAACAAAACTAAGGGCAATATCCATCAACCAAAACGAGTGTGTGGAACGAGTCAGACGGCGACAAACCGAGCATTAAAATATCTTTTCCGTCGACGAGGATGTCCAGATCGCTCGTCACCAGATTGTTCATCTTTCCCACCAAAATCCTCGAACCGTCTTCCTTACCGCTGTCGGACGCAGGAACACCCTCTTTGTCCTTGGCCATGATGTCCGATGCTGCGGTCATCGACCGCTCGCCCTGAGTCCCTTCGTTGTTCCCGCCCGCGTTTGTGGAAACAATACCGATCTCAGTGGGCAGGCCGCTGTCGGGCGTCGTGGAATCGTTGCGACACTCAGCAGTCGCAGCCGGAGTAGTCATCGGTGAAGACGAAGTCTCCGCCTTCATGCGGATGCGCAGGCCGTGCTCAAAAATGAGTTGTGTGATGATGGCTGAGACGCGCACTACATTGCCCGTCTGAAGAGAAGGAAGAGACCTATCATTTAAGGGACTCGGCATAGTAACTTCGCCTATCACTGACCGCAATGAATGTGTACCACTGGAAGGCGATGGCGCCAAGTGCGGGACCCAGGAAAAGATAAGCAACCCAAACCCAGGGACGGACAACAGCACCCTCCCCACGGGTTTCGAGGTAGCTATATGAACACACTAAGCGTATCGGTGAAGCCCATTGATCACAAGGCGTACCGCAAGAGCTGGTTCATTCCGACGGGAGCCATAAGGGTCGAAAGGACCTTGACGACGATGAGGAACGCAAGGAGGATGTATTCACGACCTGAATGAATGTAGGACGCGACATTTGACTGAAACAAGGAACCTACCAAAAATAGTCACGAACCCCCAGAAGATGTGCCTCTTGGGACTGCCAGAAAAGGTATCTAGGTGCTAGCGGTATGCGTTAGCAAAATGGTCGGGCTGGAGAATGAGGTGAACCTGCTTTGAAACTCCTTTGCACGAGATTCTCTGCATAGTCATAGTCTGAAAGTGGAGGTAACATATCTTGTGACAGATGTGGAACACGGTATGCCAAGAAAACGATAGGATCAATGAAGGTATATGTCACCATAGATAGAAGCGGCGCAGTCTGTTCAGGGTTGATGGCCCCTTGGGGGTCCTGCGGCCACATTCAGGGAACGAAAGGACGACAAAGCAAAGAAATCTCGCCTTGGGATTAATCGGGATATACTGGCGCGGGATGACCAAGGGGATCACAACGGCCGCGAAGGCCAGAAGGCCAACCTTGACCCATAGCAAAATGCCCTCGCGTAGATCCGCTGGCGACGAAGTGAAGGTAAGCAATGGCAAGATGTCACGGTATGCGTAGATGACAAATGTAACGAGCAACAGTGAGGAGAGATGGAACGATGTAACCGAGGCACACAATCTCTGGGCGGTAATAGTGAATAATGCCAATAACGACGCATATAGCTGTGTCAAGTGACGACTCGAGTAAGAGGGAGAGGCAAATAGAATCTTGTAGACTAAGAGGACGTACGTATGTTAGACTTAATGCGAGATCACTTGGCACGATCACTTCGGACAACGAAGCGTGCTGTGCATCCTCCTGGAGGAAGCCGAATACCGACAAGCCGAGGAGGGTGAGAACGAGGATGAGGCGTGCGACATGGAAAAGGAAGATGATTGGTCCCCCTGATTTTTCAACGTGGTCCTTGACGGCCAACACGAAACCCGCCCGAGTGCTGCGACGAGTGCTAATGCTGGACTCGCTGGGGGGAGCTGAGGTGGCCCGCTGATGACTGACGACATCTTCGTCAGGTCTGAAAATGGGTGCCCGAAATCTCAGAGCTGGGAAAAACGAGAAGGTGGCCCGCACGGTCAGGACGACGATGGAAATAAGGGCGAAGTACGACGGGAAGAGTAGCGGGTGGGCCCACAGACTGAGACAACCCCGGCGGGAGATATATGTTTAAGTGGGAAGTGAGCACAGGACGCCACAAGCCGCCACTTACTACTGGGTGGCCTCTTGCGCGAACGTGTCGACATCGATGGGGGTGAGGACGACCTGGTCCATAGTGACGTTAGGACTATCTTCGAGATTTCGTTTTGACTTCCTCTAGTGAGAGTGTTGATAGCTCCTGCCCAGAGTCAACAAGTGGGTCCGCATAATCACGAGAACTATACGCACCACCGCTCTCACCCCTGACAACTAGTGAGAGTCTTCTTACTGTGTATGTACTACTGTGTGGAGAAAAGCATAAAGCGAGTACGGGATTCGGGCCGACGCTCATAACTTTCACCACTGCCACCAACTGAGACCCGTAAGTAAATTCCGGGCCGCCTCAGGATTCCGGCAAATCCCAGTGCTATGCTCCCATCTCGAGAGGCAAACTTGAGCTTTTGACGAGAATGTTGTTGCATTATGTATAACTTACGTTCGCACGATTCGCCATCCCTCGTTCAAGTACGCCTGCTGCGCCAGTGTGTATCTCGCAACGGCCCTGACTCTAATGAGTCGAATCATTTCTGTGGCTGTTTCCCGACTTCGACTTCTCGGAATCACGCATTGCTCTGTTCTTCTCTGTATCACAAGCTCATGCCATGTCCGTCAGGTCATTAGGGTCTGCCGCAGCCCACCGGTGTGTCAGCGGTGTGCACAGGGTATGTGGCATTGGGGGGGGTCATGGTCTAGCACAGCCATTCCGCAAGATACGGCGTAGGGCTGTGTCGACCTGTGTGTTTTGTTTTGTTGCCGCGTGAATGTCCAAGTACAATGGTTCAAAAAAAAAAAAGTCCAAGTACAAGGCGTGATCCTCGCATCGTTTCACTCCCATCTAGTTTTTCTTCCCCCCCAACTCTCCCTTAAGGGGTCCAGGTTTACTTCCCCGTTTTCTCGCATTGAACCATGAATCCGCAACGTAAGCCCAAATATCCATGTCCAAGTCTTCTTCTTGGTAATTGACACTCTATTTCCCTTCCTTACAGTCTCCATCGCCGATATCGACGACCGCATCACTTTGCAGAACACACGCTCACCGTTCCATCGATTTCATCCTAAGCACTTCGTTGCTGTCCACGAACTCCCAGATTTGCAACGCATGCGCCGTGGCCTGTCTAGACAGAAGGATGATCTTGACAAGTGCATCATACACTTGACTGAGGCAACCCTGCTTCACCCCCTTTTCGTGACAGGACTTGGCAACATTATTCTACGACCTTTCTTCGATCTCGCATTAGCTCTTTCCGCTCGCTCCGAAAATTCCGATGACTTCCAATACTATCGAACACCTGCCAGTACCTCCGGGGGCTACCCCTTGAGTTCTTCAACTTACCGAGAATCAGAGTCACAAAGCAACTCATCGAGGTGTTGTGCCTTCAAGTTATGCTGAGCGCCCCGAGCTGGGATGTGACATGGAACATGAAGGAGATAGTGGTGCTCTGCCGCGAACTCCTTGCCTCGGACATTTCGACGGACTTTCTTGCGGCCGCTTTTGGACCCGTGTATCCTGCTATTCCGCGCCGAACTTTTTCGAGGACGGCACGTCAGTGCCCAGTTGGTGGACGAAGCCATTAAATGCCTCCGGGACGCGGTCAAGGTGTGCCCACCACATTTACACCGAGTCTCCCTCGCGCTGGCCTACGCACTCAGAGATCGCTTCCGCACGACCCACTCATTGGATGATTACGAGGAAGCAAGAGCACTCTTTGAAAAATGTCGTCGATCCCAATCACCCTAGAGAGAATATGGACTCGACGCAAATTCTAGCTTTGTGGGGTAATGTCGGGCTCATATACAACCGAGCAATCCACTTCGCGAACCCAGAATCCGTCGAAGAGACGATACCTATTTTGCGTTCCGTGATCAGCTGTGCCTCTCTTCCGGAACGTTTTCGTACTATCACCACCGGGGCCTTGGCGACGCTTGCAGGATTCCGCTGTGAATATCACGGCCTTCAAGTTCCTGCTGGCCTTCGGGGAGCAGGCCTAGACTCATTTGATTCAGAATTTGTCAGGATTGCAAACTCTCAAGGACTACCCATATTTGAGAATCTTGTCCACATAAGCGGTTTTCGGTCTTATTCGACGCCCGCCATAGAGCAGAAAATTCTAGGAACTCAAAGAACTACTCTCTAATGCACGTCCGGGGACTAAACATCATTGCAATTGTCTCGAACGCCTTGCAAAGTGTTACGAAACCAAGTCCCACCGTACCAACGATATAGCGGATATCGAAGAGTCCATCAAATATCACCGGCTGTCACTTGATGCTCACTCAGATGCCTTTTTAAGACCCATTCAGCTCGGTACTCTGCGTCTCGTCCTCCTGTTTGCATTCGAATGTACCAACAAAATCAGCTATCTCGACGAGTCAATTGCTATGGGCTATGTCATTCTCAAGCTAAAATGGGCAGAGCAGATGAGTTTTTACGCTATTGAGCCGCTTGTATTGTCTCTATTCAAGCGTTGGGGTTTATTCCATCGAATAGAGGACATGAATGAAGTCATACGATTAGCGCCATTAGCCATCGATGATCAATACGCACCAGCACACCAAAGATTCAAATTTTCGTGCGACTGGGCACATACAGCGCGAAACATCGGGCACGACTCTACCTCAGCAGTGTACGAGAAGGCCATGGCGTTGATGCAAGATTCTTTGTCCCTCTCACCCACAATACAAATTCAGCATGATCGTCTCCTCACATTTCGTGATAATTATGAAGTGATGCCACTTGACTATGCGTCGTATCAAGTGGATTCAGGTCAACTTGAGGAGGCCATCGAGACACTGGAGCAGGGGCGAGCGTTACTCTGGTCAGAGATGCGTGGCTTCCGTGCACCGATAGCCGATCCTATCGAGGAAGACGTACCGTTGGCCAAGAAATTGGCAGAGACCAATCAAGCACTTGAGGTGGTGACCATGTCCTTCGTATCGAACACAAGGTTAGACACTGAAGACGAGAGGATTTTGGGTAGCGAACGATCGGATGCGTTTGGGCGGCTTGTTATGAAGCAACGGAAACTCCTCAAGGAGCGTGACGCACTGATTTCGCGGGTCCAAGGACGTCCTGGGTTCGAGCGATTCTGGAAGACGCCATCGTTCGAAACCCTTCAATCTGCCGCTTA
>WTXK01000214.1:0-77366 GCA_025769895.1 Lactarius psammicola
ACTATATAAATAGACAATACAAACTCCAAGCACCTTGAGCTATACTGTTATGATTTCTTGCCTTGCGACGTACTGCTAAGGGGACTTCTTACCATTTTCCCTGAAGTTGACGCCACGCGTTCCTCTATCCATGGATTATTATCTTTGCGACTCTTTCCCCTGCTTCATACGACTTGTCTCGACTCCCGCACGCCTCGTACGTCATGGACAGCTTTATCTTTGTTATCTTTGTTATCGTTCCCCTCGACGTCACCCTGCATCCAGACCCCTCACATGTCTGCCTTCATGGACAGCCTCGCTTCTTTATCCTTGACTTCCTTTCACACCTGACGTCCCTTGTGACCCCCTCTTGACTGATAGGCATCGCGCCTTTACTATACATTGATTGCTGCCTTCTATGATACGTTCTGCGATGACCCATGACTGAATACTATATGCCGTGCATTGGCTGCCACTTGGTCCTCTGACCACTGCATGTCACTGATAGTTGACTCATGACCCTGTCTTATCTCTGACATCATACGATACCTGTCACGCTCATGTGTTCCTCATAGCGCCATCTGTTTACTTACTATGTTGCCCTGTTGTTGTCTCTTTGGGGCTTGTACTAGTATATAGGTCTAGTCTTGTCTGGCTTGTACTGCAGACTTGACTTCTTGTGTAATACTACACTCTCGTCTCGCGAACCCAGAACTCCTTGCTTCGACTCGCCTTTGATTGCGCTTGAGTCATTTGAACTTAGCTCACCCTTGTAGCGCTTGAGCCTCTTTCCCTCTATAGCCACTAGACACTGGGAGTCTAGTAGCTCTTGTACATCCTCTCTCTAAATCGCCTATTGCAATTTTCCTTGAAACGTTACCCAACGAACCTCAAAGTACAAGTCGTACTTAATGTTCCTGTAGTAGCGTTACATATACACTATCCTTGAAGAATACGACAATACCAGCTTCTCATTGTCCTATTGCCTTTTAACAATGGCATCATCAGTTGAAGACCAAAAGCATACCAAAGCTTTAGAGGCTTGGGCTGCCACCTTGCACAACATATACAAAATAGTTCCGAGGTTTGTCCATACAGACAAAGACATGGTGGAAATAGGCATGAGTCGTCGAATTTGGCCTGAGGCAAAGCATCAACTCTGTTGGTGGCATCAGCACAAAGCAGTTAGGAGGAGACTTAAAGGAAATTTGCCCACCTTGGTGTACAATGCTCAGCGGGCCATACATGAGCACACATTCATCAACCCTACCTTCAAACCTCATGGCCATGTGGATCCGAACGATTCCAAGGGAAGTGTCCCTGGGGAGGCCCATAAACAAGGTGTACAACAAAACACCAACACAATACTGACCAGCGAAGATCCGAATTCTATCAAGCTCCAGATTCCTGGCCTCTCAAGCTGAAGCAATCAGATCCCAGAAGATGGTAGAGGTGCAATGCCACTCACCAATTGTGAGCCAAATGAAGGACAACTGGCAGCCTCAAACTGTTAAACACTCACTGGCAATCTCCCTGGGTCACTTGGAGCCCTTGCTGGATGGACCATGGGTGCAGAGGATGGTATGGGTGGGCTGGGACTTGGCAATAGTTGCCCCAGTTCACTGGGGGCCCTTACTGGACAATTGTCAGTCGTGGGTGTAGGGGATGGCGTGAATAGTCTAGCACTCAGAGATGGTCGCCCCGGTCCACTAGGGTTTCGCATTGCCACACAGGATAAAGGGATTTGACTTGTGGGACCCAGAACACCTACTAACACTTCAAAACTTACCATTCGAGTTTCTGCCCTCTTGACAATTCATGAAACCAGTCCTGTTGCTGAAGATGAGCCCAAACCCAATGAAGAGACAACTGGATGATGTACCTTTTGTTCAATTGAACACCACGTGGCTGTAGTTGAAATGATGGAGCACCATTTCTGCATGCATCCTCTCATCCCAGGGTACTTGGCACCAACCCCCGAGGGGATTAAAGCCTGGGCTGTAAAGCAAGTTTATGAGTTTTGTATTCTTCACGACTTGCCAAACCTTTGGGCCTACCTCTGGGAGAATTGGTATCAATGTGGGAGGTGGGAGTTGTGGGTGTGGAGTGGGGATCCGAAGGAAATACCCTGCCTAAAAACAACAATGTTTGTTGAGGGACAGTGAGTAAATATTTAAGTCACAACTCGGAAGGATTGTTACTCACCGTCTTATAGTTGGTGGCGCGTGAAGGAGGATTACCTCCATCACTTCAGTTTGCCGCAGTTAGACCTGCTCGCATGGGTCCTGATTACAAAACTTGCACCAACATATTACTGAAAACTTGAAGTTATGTTGAACTGAGATCGGCCTGCTTTCATGAGCTCCCCAAGTGGAGGAAAGACTCCAAAGTGGAGTGGAAAAGGGCTATGAAGACAGCCATTACAATGCCATTGAACGAAAGGTACCGACTGGACGTCAAACGATTTGTGTGCACCTGCCCACAGTTCGTCGTGAGTCACTTCTTGGTGTGCAAGCACCTGGTTCAACTATTCCACCCAGTCAACCCATGGTTTTTCCTCGAAGTAATGTGGAGGTGGTCCTTACCATTCTGGTCTCACCCCTCCCTCAAGCCCCTTTTAATAGCTGCAGAGGGAATTGGTGAGGAGGCAGAGGCGGGTGCTACACATGGCGATGGTGATGATACAGCATGCATGGAGGAATCTTGTTGCCTAAACACAGCTTGAAACGAATTTGATGAGTTGGATCTTGAGTCTGATGATGACAATGCACTGATTGATATCTGGGAGAACAGAGGCAATGAAGAGAGGAGGTCATGTAAAGAAGGATTGGAAACTCACATACGCCTCCTCCAAGATTTCTGTGATGGCCTCAAGTTCCAAGTCAAGTTTCAAGACCCCCAGTTTTTGAAGATTTTGAAGAAGGATGGTGCTGGGTTCTTCAGGCTTGCACAGAACTGCCTCAGTTATGAAAGGTGTTTGAATTCAAGTCATGCAGCCTCCCTGTTAACATGGGAAAGGTCAACCGCAAACACAATGTTTTATCGATCACACCCATGCCACGATCGTGACACCTAATACGACACATGGCATTACCATGTACTATTTTAGGTAATACAGTACCGTACACTCCCATACATGCTGCACCATCGCCAGCTTCTTTTTAGTCATAAATATATACCTTATGCGACATGAGAGAAACAATAAGCGAACAATACCACTAGTGATGAGACCCCACTCCCTATGAATAAACAATAAACGCTAAGTCCCATGAGCTTCCAAATAAAAGGAAGGGATGCAAATGTGTGTGAGTAAGGTGGCAATGTGTTATGATCCGGACGCTTCAGTTCTTTCACATGTATGTTGCCACTTACCTTTGCTTCGGTTCTGTTATCTTTGTTACTCCATTGGTGTGTTCCCTTTGTTCTATATGTGGTTTATCCCCTATTGTCTTGTGCTTTGGATAAGAAAACCCCAGATAACAACATTTGCATATGTCTGTTCTTGTGTGTTCGTCTTTGTGACTTGAGCACTATATATACTTGTACTTTACACGATAAGAAGCCAGACTTGGCTTCGTTTGCAATCTAGCAACCTTGCCTTTGTACTTTTGGTGTGAACAGTCCTTCTCTCATCTTGTGAACCACCTCCCTTGACTCTAATCAAGTCAAACCCTCCTTCGAAGTCTTTGCAGTTGTACTATAACAACGCCACACCTGATTGACTTAGTTCGCCACCAAGATTAGGCATAGAGAAGTGTCTTACACTTCGGACTAGGTGTCCTGCCACTAAGTCAGTTGTGCACATTGTGCATAACATCTATTAGACACTACTAGAGTCGTAGCATCACAGACAATAGACGTCTTTGCTCATCTACTAGTGTGTGTCTTCACAGACACTCTGAACCTTTGAACCACCTTTGCACAACGCCCCTGCTAGGGTGTAACACAATGTCATGAACCGTTAAACTTAGGTTATGACTCAAGAGTTCAGGCTGGTCCGGTCCGGTCCGGTATTATGTAATCAACTTCCTAATTAGGAAATCCGGGTTCGGAGTTTGAAATCATACTCTGAGGGTCACGTGATCTGTCACGTGATCAGGTCCTTCAAGAAGGTTCTACAACCTTCTATGGACTTCTACCAGCTTCCACAGAAGAACTGTGGAAAAGGTCACCAGGTCTCAGAGAGACTATTGCCATTGGATAGTATTTATAGAACTTCCACAAGTTTCCAGAGTATTCCATTATGTAAACACCATGTAGCCAGGTATATAAGGTAGAGCAATACAACGGACAGTCCCTCAGACTGTCCACTTGTGAACTCCCACTTGCAAGCCCCAGTCTTCAGTGCAGCTCTCCACCATTGGTTTGCTCCACTTCCTCATTCCCTTGCTTGTGTTTAAAGTCTTCCTCTGCTCTTTCTACTTTGTTCTCTTCGTCCTCCCTCATATCCATCGTCGTCTTCCTAAGTGTCCCAAGCATCACTGACTTACTGAGAGTAAGTCATCACAGGCAAGACTCTACTCCCTATAAATAAACAATAAATGCTAAGTCCCATGGGCTCTTAAATAAAAGAAAGGGATGCAAACAAGTATGTGTAAAGTATGCTGCAGGGAGCCCCATGATACAATGGAAGCAAGCGTCAGTAATTGTTACATACATACATAAATGGCCTGCATTGTGTATGCAAATTGACCATGAGTGGACTTGGGTTTTGAGGGAGATTAGCCAAGGGTGTAATTGTTAGGGCGATGACCATCAATTTTGCAGAGGCGGATATTGAGCTATGGCTATGAGGGTTGACATGAGCCTTGGTGGGGCTCAATCCAGCTGAGGTGGCCTTGACAAGTTGGTGCTGATGTTGCTGGTGAGGTAGAGGCCAAGTGAGAGACCCTGAGGGTATCAGGGGGTGAGGAGGAGTATGCATCTTTCAGAAGAGATGTGAGCGGTAGTGTTATGAACCCGCCTACGACACCCACAAAGACAAGGCCATGGGGCATGACTAAGCAAGAGTTATGGCACATGACGTGGGAGCAGATAGATGAAGACTCTCCGGATGAGGGAGAAGAAGAAGAAGTCTGGTGGATGTTAGCCAACTGGGTCTTAAGTGACAAAGATGATGACAATATCCATGTTGGAAGACTAGTAGTCACATGATCAAGTCATGTGATGAAGCCTAGAAGGTTCTGAAAGATAATGGAAGGATTGGACATGTGTTTGATGGCCCTGACAGGTGATGGGTCTTGTGGTTTCTTATCTGATGATTGTGGCATGTGTTTTGCCTTATTGTTGTCTCATGATCGCCTCATGGATCAGTCCCTGACTGTATTGTTCTGATGGACGTGTTCTATGTTTCATCCTTATCGCTGATACCTTATTGGTTCCCTTACTTCAGTTTCATATCCAGAAGGAGTTCTAATATTTGATCATAGTAGTATAAGTACTGCGCTACCTTCACTTGTATTCGGTAGCTTTGACTTCTTGAACAATCAGCCTAGTTTCTTGTGGATTTCTCCATTGCTTGTGTTACGCCCTAGCAGGGGCGTTGTGCAAGGGGTGATTCAAAGGTTCAGAGTGTCTGTGAAGACACACACTAATAGATGAGCAAAGACGTCTATTGTCTGCGATGCTACGACTCTAGTAGTGTCTAATAGATGTTATGCACAATGTGCACAACTGACTTAGTGACAGGACACCTAGTCCGAAGTGTAAGACACTTCTCTACGCCTAATCTTGGTGGCGAACTAAGTCAATCAGGTGTGGCGTTGTTATAGTACAACTGCAAAGACTTCGAAGGAGGGTTTGACTCGATTAGAGTCGAGAGAGGTGGTTCACAAGATGAGAGAAGAACTGTTCACACCAAAGGTACGAAGGCAAGGTTGCTAGATTGCAAACGAAGCCAAGTCTGGCTTCTTACAGTGTAAAGTACAAGTATATATAGTGCTCAAGTCACAAAGACGAACACACAAGGACAGACATATGCAAATGTTGTTATCTGGGGTTTTCTTATCCGAAGCACAAGACAATAGGGGATAAACCACATATAGGACAAAGGGGACACACCAATGGAGTAACAAAGATAACAGAACCGAAGCAAAGGTAAGTGACAACATACATGTGAAAGGACTGAAGCGTCCGGATCATAACATCACCCCCTCTCTAAGTCCATCTTCCCTAAGATGCTTCAGGGTCAATGAGATCGTAAATGTCGCTGTTCTGATTGTCAAAAGAGGGGGAGCGAGTGGTGGAGCGACACTGATGGCGCTTGAGAAAGTTGAAGGGGCCATATACCTCGCACTTCTTGCACTGCTCATACTTGGGGCAGTCGATCTCTTTGTGTGCACCTTGAGAGAAGCACTTGCTGCACCAAGATGAAACTTGAGGGGCAGGCCACAGACAGTCATTGGGCCAGTGTTCTTGACTGCCACATCGCCAGCAATACTTTTGGCGTCTTGGACAGTTGAAGGATAGGTGGTCATCTGCTTGGCAGCGAAAACACAATCTTCCTCCTGTGTTCTTCTTCTGTTTCTTGCCCCTTCGTCGTCCTCTTGTAGCCTTAGTTGAGGAGGGGATGGAGCCTTCTGGTTCGTCGTGGAGGATGGGCATGGCACAGCGATGAGGGGGAGGGATGGGGACAGGGAATGGATGGGGTTCATCTGGAGAGGGGGGAGGGTGAAGAGTCTGCCAGTGGTCTGAGATACGAATGTAAGCTTGCCCATCTTGCAAGCGTCGTCTAGTGCTGGTTAGTTGCATCTCCACTTCCAGTAGTAGCCTCTCCAAGGGTTCAGCGGACCTATAGATGTCCGTTATCTGTGTCTGGAGGGCCTCCTTGTTGTGTAAAAGTCGACGTGCTCTGTGAACTTCTGCAGTCAGCTTGAAGTCCTGTAAGTCGTCCAATACTTCTTGGACCTTGTCACGGAGGGGGGAGTCCTTGCTGAAGTTCTTCATCTGCTCCGCTGACAGTGTGACTGGGAGGAGGCCTAAGGGGTCTTCGATGGGGAGGAGGTAAAGGGGGAGTCGATATAAGGGACAGTCTTTGCCCATGGTACCTACCAGGGACTCTTTATCTTCGCTAAGCATAACATACTTAGCATCTTTCTGGTTCTGATGGGGATAGGGGGTGGAATCGTCGGGAATGAGGAATTTGTGATAGGGATAACCTCCCCAGGGTCCATTGAGTACGAAAGGAGGGCCTGGGTGATCATCAGGAGAGGAGGGGCGGTTGTAGTTGATGGGGAAAGCGTCCATAATGGGATCATTTATGATCCTGGTGAGTGCTGCATGAGCTGCTCTGATGTCTGGTGGGGAAGTGGCGGATCTCTGAATTACTGGGGTGGTGGGACGAGTGAGGCCAGGAGGGGGTACAGTAGGTGCCCGTAGCACCAGGCCTTGTTCAGTGATTCTGACGCTTGGGAGTTCTGGAAAGATGGGGGGTGGTGAGGGGCTAGGGGATGGTAGAATTGCTGATGCTGGGGTCATGGGGGGAGCGTCCTCCATGTCTTGGTCTTCATTAAGGATGAGGGGTTCGGAGATGGTGGGGGATGGGGTTCCTCCTCGGCTGAAGTAGCCTCTTTCCATGGCACGTTCCACATAGGCTTCTACTGAAGAGGAGCGAGATGGCATAGTGATGAGTGATGTGGGGGGTGTTGTTGTGGTGGTGGTGACGCTTCCAACTTGTGTCTCTGGTCGTTTTAACCACTTCTTGGCTCCTTCACTTCTGGGGTTGCGTTCAAAGTACTCCTGAATGAGGTCTGGAGCGTTCAAGTTCTTCTCAGGCTCCCAGCTGTTGTGTGCTGCGGAGTATCCCTTCCATTGGATCAGGAACTGTAACTGAGATCGGTGGTGCCTTGTGTCCAGAACTTTCTCCACTTCCCACTCTTGTTCTCCATCTCGGAGTTCTGGTGGGGGCTCTGGGAAGTTCTGTCCATGTATGGGAGTTTCTTTGTATGGCATGAGAAGCGACGCATGGAATACTGGGTGGATCCTCCACTGCTTTGGGAGCTTAACTCCATAAGTAGTGGCGGAGATTCTTTTTGTGATGGAGAACGGTCCATATCTTTTTGGAGCTAACTTGAAACTGGGGTGTGTTGTCTTCAGGTTCCTGGCGTCTAACCACACCTTTTCTCCTTCTTGATAGGGTTTGAAACGAGGGGAGTCTTTGTACAGTGCCTGGGCATGTGTTATCGCCGCTTGGGCTGCTCTTCTGGCTTCTTGGATCTGTTCCAGGCGTTCTTTTGTTTCAGGTACTTGTGTGCTTCTCTTGGGTTGGTGTATTCTTGGAATATATCCCAAGATCAACTCATATGGTGCCTTCTTTGTGGTCGCACTTGGCCAGGAGTTGTGTGTGTATTGTGCTAAAGGTAGTAACTCCGACCAGTTGTCTTGTTGATGGTTGATAAACATTCTGAGGTACTGTTCTACCCATTGATTTGCTCGTTCAGATTGTCCATCTGTCTGGGGGTGGTAAGCGGTGCTGATGTTTTGTTCTATGCCTAGGTCTTCGCATAGTCTTCTTGTGAATGTGGCAGTGAATCTGGGGTCTCTATCAGAGATCACTCTTCTTGGGAGTCCGTAGTGGGGTAGTACTGTCTTGGCATATAGTTTTGCCACCCCTTCTGCGTCTATTGTCTCTTTGCAAGGGATAAAGAAGGCTGCTTTGGAACAGTCATGATCGACTATGGTGAGAATTGTGTCATAACCTTCTGATTCTGGCAATTTCGTAATGAAATCTAGGGTGATAGTCTCAAAGGGGAGTGCTTCGGACTTTGTCTTGATGGGGAAGAGTGGTGGTTTCGGGTTCCCAGGGAAATTTTTGTTTGATTGACATGTGGCACATCCTTGTACATATGAGGCGACATCTTCTTTCATGTTTGGCCACCAGAAGTCTTGTGCCACTAGCCAGAGTGTTTTTGTTATTCCAGGGTGTCCAGCTGTCTTGAGATCGTGGAAAAGGGAAATTACCCCCCTCCTTAGCGTGATGTTGTCCACAACCACAAGTTTGTTGTCTTTCCACCATTGTTTTCCATTTTTCACGAGCTGGAAGGGGTGTGCCCACTCTTCCAGTGTGTCTTTGTGCTCTATTTGGTGTGCCATGACGCGATCATCTATTCTGACAGAAAGGGCAGTGTTTGCAAATAGGTCCGGTGATAGGACCACCACATCTTTGTTATCTTCTTCTCCATTCACATGGTCTGGTCGTCTGGAGAAGGAGTCTGCATGGTTCTGGATGCCTGGCTTGTGGACTAATCGATAATTGTAGTCTGCCAGTCTTGGGATGTACCTAGCCACCCTTCTATTGATCCGTTGAGGGTGCCTGTAGTATTCTAGGTTCTTGTGGTCCGTAAACAATGTGATTTCATGTGGTGATCCCATGAGGAGTGGTCTCCAATGTTCTAGTCCCCATAGCACTGCTAGGAGCTCTCTGTCATGTATATCATAGTTCCGCTCCGCTGCATTGAAGGCTTTTGAGAAGTAGCCTATAGCTTGTGATTTGTTTCTGGAGTCTCTTTGTGTCAGAATAGCTCCGACTGCGAAAGCTGAGGCATCCACTTCTAATTCAAAGGGTTTGGTCATGTCTGGTTGGCCAAGCACTGGGTCGCTACAGATGATTGTAATAAGTTTCTCCAGTGCTTCTGCCGCTTCCTTTGTCCATTTGAAGGGTCCTTCTGTTGTCTTTATTGTGTCTGAAATTGGTTTGGCAAGGTGTGCGAAGAAGGGGATAAAAGGGCGTTGATAGCTCAGTGTCCCTAATACACTTCTCGCTTCTTTGAGGGTCTTGACCGTTCTGGGCCAATCTTTGAGTCCTTCAACCTTCTTAGGGTCTATCTTGATTTGGGATCCATCAATGATTATCCCCAAATAGCTTATCTTCCTTTGTTCAAAGACGCATTTGGACGCCTTAAGGAAATAAGACTCTTCCTCGCAGATTTCCAGTAGTGCATGGACAATCTGTCTGTGTCGATCTAGGTTTTCCTCTGTTGCTATTAGGACGTCATCCATATACACAAAGAGTTCTTTGGGGTATTTGTCCATAAGGGGACGGAGAATTCGACTCATTGTTCTGGCAAATGTGGCTGGCGCATTGGTGAGACCAAATGTCATGACTCTGGGAATGAATAATCCCCTTGGGGTTTTGAACGCTGCCTTCCACTGGTCTTCTTCCTTAATGCGGATATTGTGATATCCCCATCTAATATCAAACTTTGAAAAGAGGGTCTTTCCGCTTAAACTGGTCAAAATGTCGGAGATTAGTGGAAGGGGATATGTATCCTTGATGGACCATGTGTTTAAGTGTCTGTAGTCGATAATGGGGCGCAAACCCCCATCTGTCTTCTTCCTAAAGAAGAAAGAAGAGGCATAAGGGGAGCTTCCTTCGTAGATATAGCCCTTAGCTAGGTTTTCATCTAGATAAGCCTTCAGGGCTTCGTCTTCTTGGGGTGTCAGAGGGTATATTCTGCAATTGATTTTCTGGGGTGCATCGGACTGTAGGGTTATGGCATGGTCCTCTTCTCTTTGTGGTGGGAAGCGTTGTGCTTCTTCGTCAGAAAACACCTTGTGGTGGCGCTGATATTCCTCTGGGATTGGGGTTTCTTTGACTGGGTCAAAGGTGGACACTGCTACTTTCGCTTCCTGGTGTCTCTTCCTTCGAAATCTGTATCCTCCTGTTAGGAGTTCGATTTGTTCTCCTTTCAGTTCTTGTTTCTTCCAGTTGATTTCTGGGTTCTCATGTTCGAACCAGGGATAACCAAAGATCATCCTGTCTTCTCCCAAACTGGTGACAAAGAATTGGAAAGGGGTTTCGCTTTCCCCTCTCTTTATCCATAGTTGGCATTTGTCTGTGATGGTTCCATCTTTGTTTAAGGACCCATCAACGTTTCTGACAAGTCTGGGAGGTTCTAGGGGTGTGGTTCCTAGTCCTAGTTTGTTTACAAGGTTCCGATCAATGAGGTTGTCTGTGGCTCCACTGTCCAAGAGCACATTTACTCGAGCTTCTTTGTAGTAAAGGCGAATGGAAACTTTGATTGTCATAGCACTATCGCGAATACTGTACATTGCACATGCCTCCCTGTCAGCTCTCACAGGTCGGCTTCGAGAAAATCCTGTTCCAGCACACAGAAGCGCTTCTTTTCTTCGTCATTCATTGACTCTATGAGTGCCATGGTTTGGCGAACTTTGTCTTGTGTGGTAGTTGTGGCGATGGAGGTACTGGCTTCTGGATAAGTGGGTGGGGCTTCATCTGCCTCCGCCGATTTGGAGTCTGTGGCTCTGGCTTGTGTCTGAGTCCTTTGGGGACGAGGTGGGGCCTTGTTACACTCTCTTGCCATGTGTCCCTGTGTGCGACACCTGAAGCACCTTCCTTCTTTCATGTACTGTCTCCTTTCTTCGTCTGTGAGCTTCTTGAAAGTGGGGGAAGAGGTGGTGGCGTCCACATCCATGGCATTGGGGTCTCTAGGTCTCTGTCTTTGATTGGTGACACTTTGAGTTGGTCCGAAGGTCCGCAGTCCTGGTCCTGATCTCAGGAGTTGGTACCTTTGGTTCTCGGCTCTTGCTGCTGTTTGCCATTGGTCCATAGTTTCGGGGATAGTGTTCCTCATTAGGCATGCTTTGTACAAGGGTGTAATGAGTCCCCTTTTAAAGAACTCCACTGTTCCCTGGGGCGTCTCTGGACCATCCTGCAAGTCCTGCCAGACGTTCAAACTGGAGAATGTACTCATCCAGTTGTCTTGGTGCCATCTTTAAAGTGACTAGTTGTCCATATGCCTTTTCTTTGTTCAAGGAGTCCGTCCAGTCTTTGTCAAAGGTGGCAAGGAAGTCGTCCCACAATTTCTTGCTTTTCTTGGTTACAGTGTTTGTAGTGTCTGCTATCGCTGCCTCCATTGCGTCTTCTATGGAGTTAACCCATAGCATCACTGATGGTCCCTTGAACAGGGTCAAACAGTATAGAATTCGCGAATAGTACTCTTTGATCATGGGGTGTTCCTCATTTAGTTTAATGAAGCGGAGCATCTCTCTTTGAACTGTGCACTTTGGTTCCTATCACCGGAGAAGGAGGTGGGTGTAACCCCTTTTAGTCCTCCTCCATTCGGATTTTCTGGTGGGGTCGTTCCTGACCCTGTGGTGTTGATTGAGGTGGACATGATGGATGGAAGTGTTTGGGTAGTGTCTGGGGGCGGTGGTAGTGTGTCTGATGGTGGTGGGAGTGTGTCTAGTAGTGGTGGGAGTCGAGAAGTGGTGGTCTGTGGTGTGTCTGATAGTGCTGAGCCGATAGCAAGTGATTGTGGTTGCTCTTGTTCACTGTGGTCGCTTTCCTTGTCCGATTCAGTGTCTTTTTCTTCTTCACTTGAGGATTCTTGTAGTGCTCTGTATGTGCCGCTTCCAGATGCTTCTGGTGTGGCGATTCTTTGTGGTGGTTGTGGTGGGGGAAGGGGATTTTGCGAGTCTGTTGATTTCCACCAACCTAGTCCTGCAGGGTTTTGTCTGGGTGCAACGTCTGCGCTTCTGGCTTGATATATTCCTTTGATTCTAGAGTAGTTGAGGAGATACCAGTCGTCGTTTATGAACTCTACTGCTCTTGGTGTACCGTGTACTAAGTGTGAAGGACTCACTGACTAGTGAGGCTGTTTATGCTTGGAACTCGAAAGGGGACGACGAACAATAGGGAAGAGGAGGAGGGTAACTAGGAGGAACAGGAGTAGGGGCTTGAGCACGAGCAGGACTGCGAAGGGAAGGTTCAATTCAATGGTGGTAGAAAAGAAGGGGCAGGGGAGTCTAGCAAGTGATTGTCACAAGTGGACAGTCTGAGGGCTGTCCGTAGTATTAGGCTAGCTTATATACCTAGTTACATGGTCTGTGCGCAGTAGAATACTCTGGAATACAGTGGAAGCATTATAAATAGTGTCCAATGGCGTTAGTCTCTCTTAGGTCTCGTGACCTTCTCCGCAGTACATCCTGTAGAAGCCGGTAGAAGACTATAGAAGGTCGTAGAACCTTCTAATACTAATAATAGATCCTTGTTTACCTATTAGTAACTTGTTTGGACTCTGTCCACAAATAATAACAAGTTAAATCATCCAAAAACATCAGGCGACAATGAAAACGCGATATTGTGGACGCCTCTACTCATCACTTTTGCGCAAACGGACATGGTGGGACCATAGAGCCCAGGTTTCCTACTATATGGGAGGTGGAACCAAGGGTCCTAGTCGGACAACTTGATAGTACCCTTTCTTTGAGTGTGGCAAGTACTATTGATAGTACATTGGTATAACTAAGTCATGAACGCGGCATACTAGTTCATGACACTAAGCACTTGTAGCTAGGTGGTTGATTCTGAGGAAAGGTGTCCCAATATGCGCCTCCTGTTTCTCCCCTTCTTTTGACGTGTCCTGGGAGATCGTCTTGTGTTCTGACTGTGACTGGTGTCCAACTGTTGTCTTCTTCAAACTGTAGTTTGATGCTCGCCACGATGGTGGTTGTTCTGTGAGTTATTGGGGTTCTTTTTGTTCTGGGGACACGATGCTTGCCACTGTTGTGGTCGTTCTATGCTGTGATTTGGTTCCTAGTGTTCTGTGACGCCTACTTGTGTCAGGGTGGGTCGTCCAGTCTGCACCTCAAGGGCAATGGCTTCTTGAGTGGTCTGGTGAGGTTGAAGGGCTCTTGTTGTTGTAGAAGACTTGGCTTATGTTACGCCCTAGCAGGGGCGTTGTGCAAGGGGTGATTCAAGGGTCCAGAGTGTCTGTGAAGACACACACTAATAGATGAGCAAAGACGTCTATTGTCTGCGATACTACGACTCTAGTAGTGTCTAATAGATGTTATGCACAATGTGCACAACTGACTTAGTGACAGGACACCTAGTCCGAAGTGTAAGACACTTCTCTACGCCTAATCTTGGTGGCGAACTAAGTCAATCAGGTGTGGCGTTGTTATAGTACAACTGCAAAGACTTCGAAGGAGGGTTTGACTCGATTAGAGTCGAGAGAGGTGGTTCACAAGATGAGAGAAGAGCTGTTCACACCAAAGGTACGAGGGCAAGGTTGCTAGATTGCAAACGAAGCCAAGTCTGGCTTCTTACAGTGTAAAGTACAAGTATATATAGTGTTCAAGTCACAAAGACGAACACACAAGGACAGACATATGCAAATGTTGTTATCTGGGGTTTTCTTATCCGAAGCACAAGACAATAGGGGGTAAACCACATATAGGACAAAGGGGGCACACCAATGGAGTAACAAAGATAACAGAACCGAAGCAAAGGTAAGTGACAACATACATGTGAAAGGACTGAAGCGTCCGGATCATAACAGCTTGCGCTTTCCTCCACTATAGTTCTAAAGTGGGATTCTTTCTATTCATATCAACTCTAATTCCTGTCTAAAGGAGGACATCAACATACTGATAGTCATATTCCAGCAGGTCAACTTATGCAAGACTTTCCTCTTTATTAAATACAAAGGACCACACGCCTCAGTCAGGCAGATGTTCGGCTGAATGTAACAGGTAGAGTGGTTGAAGGTGGTGCTAGGGGAGGGGGAGCATCTGGGCAAGGGAATAGTTGGCACATGAAACAAACACACAGTTTGACCATGTGCTTGTGTCCATAATACGGGTCGCTCTCACTGGCATCCTACAATGAACGAAGCGGGTGCAAGAGACTCAGTTGAAAAAAGGTTAAAGTTTGGATAAATGACACAATAAGGTGGGGCATGAGCTTAAGTGGCTGTGGAGAGCCTATTGACTTTCTGGGCCTTCCTGAAGGGAGAGGGATGCCGAGGTGTTGATTGCTTCAGGATTGTTAGGGGTTGAGTGGGGAACATGATCAGTGGGCTTGGAACGATGTGGGCATACACAGGAAGAGATGCAAGTATGAATGAGTTGGGAATGGAACAGGTCTGCCCATGGGATTGACGATGGAGTGATAGCCATGTTGGCTAACAGGGCAGGGACCGAGCTAGCAAGTTCAAGGGCCAAGCACGAGGCAGCTCTGGCAGTGAGCATGCCAGACAGAGAAAAGACACCAGCACCACCTGCTGTTTCTCTCTCTGCCTCTCTGCCTCATCACTGCTCACCTCTACTCAAACCACCTCAGTGGTGGTGAGAGTGTGAAGTGGTGGTGGTGGGTGAGGGGCAAGGGAGTGAGGCAACAGCAGGCAAGGGAGCAAGGCAACAGTGGGGCAAGGGAGTAAGGCAACAGTGGGGCGAGGGTAAGGGAAGGGTAAGGGTAAGGGGCAAGAGGGTAAAGCAGTGGCAGGGCAAGTGTGCAAGGGAAGAGGTGAGGACAAATAATGTATGAGACTGAACTTGAGAAGATAACGGTGTTCAGCTTACCTGGTAATACCCTTACCCAAATGACAGTCTTGTGTCATGCAGAGGCCTCCACAGCCCAGCCCATGTGAACTTAGTGCACCCCCACTACCTGCACTGAGGGCCACACAACGCATATGGGAGCTTTATTTAAATACTCACACCAATATCAAGTGGTGCAGGATCTTGGATGGTGGGGCAAAGTTGACATTAGAGGTAGGTGCCATATTTGGATATTCAAATTGCATCATTGTGTACTATGCTTTTTCATTTACTGTGTCACATGACCAAAGTTACATAAATTACACATGCAAGATAGTTATGATGAACACATGGGCAGATCCACGTGATGCGTCACGTGATGCCACGTGATGTGTTAGGGGGGGTTGAGCAGGGACAGTTGGCTCACCTCAACCCCCCCCCCCCCTAACATATCATGTGATCAATCACATGCACTAACTAATCCCTTTGATGTGTCAAACACCAACATAACATTTAATTATGTAATATATTATGTACACATTCAGGATCCAAAAACAGTTATGTGCCATTCTGGGTCACATGATATATTGCATGCATGTGGTAATTAACAAAGCATAGTACATGCAGTCTGCACAGCGTAGGTATCTAATCACCCAAATGCCACCCACCTTAGATATTGACTTCACCCCACCATCTGAAAACCAATGTTCCCAGTCAAAATGTAGGGCAAAGCTTCCAACTGGCTACAATTATAAGACCTGTGACAAGTGCTGTAACATCAGCAAGATTAGCATAAAAGAAGTGCAAAAGAGATAAAATGGATAAAGGTCCACACCATCAGCAAGCTACAGCTCCAGGCCAAGGTAGTTTAATGAAGAAGGGCCCAATTGAGTATAGCTATATTAAGAGTGATTTGGTGCCAACACCTGATAAAAACAAAGTAAGCAAATTTACAGGCTTCATGGGGGGCTCTTATCAACTAAAATGCCTAGGAAAACACATGCATCAAGTTCAAAGATCACAATGAGCTTATAAAGCAGCTTAAAAAAGTGTTTAAAATATTGGGGCATGTTTTTTTTTCTGGAGGCTATGACATACCCACAGATCCACTGGTCTCAGATAAAGAACATGTCCAAGCAACTGCACATGATGTCTGGAATTGTTTAAGTACATTCCTTTTGTTTCAACTCCATATTGTTATGGGTCTTATTGTATTCTACTTATTGTATGACACTCTTCCTTGTATCCTATTGTTGTCATGAACCTTCAAGCTTAGGTTATGACTCAAGAGTTCAGGCTGGTCCGGTCCGGTCCGGTATTATGTAATCAACTTCCTAATTAGGAAATCCGAGGTCGGAGTTTGAAATTATACTCCGAGGGTCACGTGATCTGTCATGTGACTAGTTCCTTCAAGAAGGTTCTACAACCTTCTACAACCTTCTACCAGTTTTCACAGAAGAACTGCAGAAAAGGTCACCAGGTCTCAGAGAGACTATCACCATTGGATAGTATTTATAGAGCTTCCACAAGTTTCCAGAGTATTCCCAGAGAGACTATCGCCATTGGATAGTATTTATAGAGCTTCCACAAGTTTCCAGAGCATTCCATTATGTAAACACCATGTAGCCAGGTATATAAGCTAGGGCAATACAACAGACAGTCCCTCAGACTGTCCACTTGTGAACTCCCACTTGCAAGCCCCTCAGTCTTCTGCACAGCTCTCCACCATTGGTTTGCTCCGCCTCCTTGCTCTCTTGCTTGTGTTTAAAGCCTTCCTTGTTTTTCTCCACCTTGTCCTCATCTTCACCCCTTATATCCATCGTCTTCCTAAGTGTTTCAAGTTTGTCTTGACTTACTGAGAAGTAAGTCATCACAATTGTAGTACAAGGTCTATTGTCTTCACATGTATAAGTAGTGCACCATGTACACCCTGATACCACAGTTCTCACTCTGTGCTATCAGACATCTCTTAGCTCTCTCTTGCAAAATCCCTGCTTCCCTGCACTGCTATATTTTCTCCCCACAGTCTCCTTTGTTCACTGTGAGTATTAGCTGTCCACCTATGCTGTTCATCATAATCTTGTCTCTTTTCTCCAATGTCTAACTCCTCATTAGATTGGCCACTTCACACTAGACAACACTGAGAACAATGCTGTAGCTATGTGAGAGCTGGAGTCTCTGCTCACCAAACGCAAGATGGCCATTGACATTGGCTTCAACCACTTAAACCATCGCATCTGATGTTACACACATATAATCAACATCTGCTCTTCTGTTACGACACTGGACTTCAGGTAGTTCATATCCCCAGACTGGTGGCATGTGACAAGTGGTACGTGACTCATACAATAATGGTCCCGAAAACCCCAGTACTGTATGATATGGCTGAGGCTCGTGATTGGTACAATAAGCTGGTGACTCGGTACGATAAGCTGGTGACTTGGTATGATAAGCAATGACTCAGACAGACATTTACAATAACCATACGATACGGGATTGGTTACTTACAATTCAAGAGGCGCTTCAAAGCCCTTGTGTATCTGTATTTAGGTTAACCAAGCTGCACCCACAGTCTGCAGCTTGGTCTTCTTGAATCTACTCTGCCTTTATCCATCTCATTCCCCATCAGTCTAAGCCTTGCGCTCCTCTTGATAGGAGTTTGCCTTATCGTCATCATCTTTGAGTCAGTATTGTCCCCTGCTTAGGGCTTGCTGTTATACTCTTGCAATCACATACCAGAAAGGGTTGCTATATCACTAAGTTGTTCGTCAGTAGTATTGCTGATCCCCTGCTCAAGTCAAGCCACATGCCAGTAGACACGTAACATTAAGACCAAGCTCCCATTGTGACAACCAAAACTACTGCAGACAGTTGGGTATTCGCACAATACTCCATTGAAAGGAGAGAAGATCGAAACATTCCAATCCAATACCTTTCCAACGCATGGTGGGGTACAATCAACAATGTAACTGGATACTGGGTTGAAATACCCACACAACCATCGAGATATTACCCAGTTGAGTTCAATTTTGAACACACGTTGTAAGGTCAGCACTCGGGCTGGGCCCGAAACGTGCATTGCGCGCTGTCATATTGGTGTCACCCTGTTTTTGCTTTGTACCTTACTACTCATATGTTACCCATTTTCAACTCCTTCCTTTTATGCTACCCTTTGTTTTCCTATCTTAGCCTAGTAGTACAGGTCTCTTTTGTACTTAAACTACTTGTTTCGTACTGAAGGAAAAGGAAGAAGACGAACGGGAGCGCTCGAGTCGCCCCAGTCAGTTTCCCCCCCACTTTCGACTTATCGTGCGTGAATCCGACTCGAGTCAGGCCCGAACAAGGGCACTCGAAAATGAAACTCACTCGACGTTGTCTTGCTCGGTCTCACCGCTTTGGATGGCAATCGTTTCTTTTCACTCTCTTCTGTCCCCTTTTCCTCTCTCACTTCCCATTTCTATTCTCCCTTGGCCATTAAGGCATTGTCGACCCTCAAGTTTTCGTTTGCAGTCCATCTCGTCCGAAGTCTCGCGCGTCTCGGCAAGTGCTTGGCAACCCTCTCTAACCCCTGTACTTTCATCCACCCTCTGCCCACTCTTATTCACGCACGCACTTTCGAGCACGTACAACGTGTTGGACTGAAGTTGCATGGAGTCCATGTAGACAAAGGTGGGATGTACTGCAACCCACAGGACCAGAATATCGGTGCAACATCCTCCAAAGCAAAGTTACCCAAAGAGACCAGTGGGGCCCCAATGACAGTGCTGAAAGTGACAGTGCCCTGGCACCATCTGAAGCAAGCAAAGACGCAACTACCACCAAGGATGATATTGGAGATCACCCGGATGCAGAAGAAGCGCAGCAACAGCAATGATTTGACGAGATACGTATCAATTCCCTTGTGGCCCAAGCAGAGCAAATTGCCATTCAATCCCCTGCAGCAATAGCAACAACAGAAACGCATACCTACACAGAAGAAGAAAACAGACTTGCTGATGCACTAGCCAAGCAAAGGATGCAAAACACTTGAGAAGAAGAACAAGTGCCTCCGTCACTACAACCAGAAGAGCAAGTCATTGACCCAAACATAGGTCATCATGTGACACTAGACAAACTGGCAAATCAACAAATGTACGGACCAGACCAGCCCGATCCCCCATCTGATAGGGAACAAAGTCAGGTATGGAGCTATTTGGCAAGACAATGAGTAGAAGGCAAAGGGATACCCGCCAACATTCCACAAGGAGGCGGACCCCTGGGACGATATCCAGGAGGAGTACCACCACAACGGCCGCTAGGCGGAGGACCCCCACCTGGTGGGCCACCATCCAGAGGCAGTGGAGGAGGACCACAAGGAGGAGACCTGAATGGAAGAGGGGACTACAACAAATTACAAGGACAGCCCCCTTCTATATTTCGTGGAGACAGAAAAGCCACTGAAACTTTTCTTACCAAGTGGGAACTATACAGGGGCATGAACCGCCACATGCAGACTATGTGTGAAGCTCACTCATGCGCCATCCTCTTCCCTACCTTCCTAGAAGGGGACAATCTTAACAAATGGATCACCACACACATCAGATGGTTGACGCTGCAAATCGCAAATGGGATACTGGAGGATGATGAATGAATATGGGAAGCTGTATACTGAAGCTTCAAGAGAAGATTCATGAACACACTACAGTGCCGGACAATCAAACTTGACAAATTTTGTAATGGCTCCCATGGTTGTTTTTGGAGATTTTCAACCCTCCCATCATGTTCAGAAGGGAAAAATACATCTAAAACCATGTTTTGGGGGTTTTCCCATGATTTTTTGAAGGTGGCCAACTTTTTGGCCTCAAAATCCGGCACCTAGCCCCAGATTTGGGCACAGATGGCAGTCATGACCAGATGACCCTTGCTCCACCACCCCCCACTCTTGATGCAACAGCTTTTCACCTTCATTGACAAATGTACCATCTTTTTTTCTTGACCAATAAAGTATCTACATTAATTGTGTGCCATCACCCACCCCCCTACAAAGTTGTGTGAACAATTGTCAGTCTTGTTGTCAGTTCAAATTGGATCTACCGACATCATCACTTGTGGCCCAACTTTGTGATGTGATCTTTGTTTTCAGACAACCTATTCAGCAGCCTTTCCTGTCAACCCATGCCGATAGGCATCCATAAGCCTCCAGGAATGATTAAAGAACCTTTGGATAACCTCTACTGGGCATGCATTGAGATATTCAAGGGTGGTCTTCTTTGCATCCCCAATACTCATCTTGTAAACTTCCCTGTATCTTCCCTTGCACCATCCCCAGGGAGTGAAGTACTTGCTTCCCTTCATGCTCTGCCTTTTTTTTTTGCTCAGGGGACAACCTGCGGTCCATAAGATTGTTGGTAAGTCAGTTATGTGCTACCTCAAACACAGGATTTACACAGCCCATACAGTTTTCCTGGTTACAATTGGTGCCACTGGAGTGTGTTCATCATGCTCAGATAATCAAAACGAATCGATTTAGCCTAATTTTGAGTATTGGGTGCTAAATTTGGGGGGGTGGCCCACTTTTGAGGGTGTAATTTAATAAGTTACATTTTTTGAAAGAACTGATGCACGACATCAGCCAGGATGATCACCACATCATCTCTGACCACCATTGCATCGATTCCAGGCATTTCTGAAGTCATAAAAATTTGTCATAAAAATTTGTCAAGTTTGATTGTCCAGCACTGTAGAATAAGAACAAGCACAAACCACCTTACAGGACAGGATATGGACGGAAGGAACAGATATCGACAAGTACATGTCCAAGTTTGAGGAATTAGTATGGCATGCTGGCTATCGAGCAGATTTGCTGATGGTGATCAATGTCTTCACCAAAGGCCTCCCATGCAAGCCATACAAACAGTGCTATATGCTCAACAATCCTCAGAGCTATGAAGGATGGAAGGCGGCCCTCCTTAAGAGGCAGGAACAATACATCCACCTTTAAAACCACTTTAATGAAGGAAAGAAGAACTTGGAGAAGTATCGCAATCGACTGGGAAATCGTGCAGGATACTACCCACCACCACACCTTGTGCATCCAGATGCAATGGACACATCAGCATGAGCAAGAGCATGAGGAGGAGAGGTCGATGCCAGTACGACAGTGGTAGCAGGATCTGAGGAGATGAGCCCAAACGATCCCGGATTCCGACAATATACACAGCAAAGCTCAAGAGGAAGGTACACGCCAAGAGAAGGATACTTTCAAAGACAGGGAGGGCAACCCCACAACACTAGGGAAGTACAGTGCTATAATTGCCAGAATTATAGACACTTCAGTCGCGATTGTACACAGCCTCGTAAACAACAACAAATTCCATCACAGCCACCAATCAAAGCATAAGGCGCCGCTAGTCTTACACCACAGCCAGAAGCTGTGCAAGTACTCCAGACAATTGCCAACAAGAGTGATGAAACTCAAGAACTGGTGATGAAAGAAATATGGGAGAGAGAGGATTTTCCAAACGCCTGAACCCAGTGGCCTGGGTGAGGGCAGTACATTCTCGTGATGTTGTAATAGTAACTACATGTTTCAGATCTATGCACATTCCAGTTTCGACTTGCACGCATCACACTATGGCCAATGTACAAGCATTAGTGGACAGCAGAGCCACTGACTGCTTCATGAACCACAAATTCGCAAAACAAATGGGGCTGGGATTAGTTCCCCTGGAAAAGCCACAAAAAATATGAAACATTGACAACACAGAGAACAAAGGGGGGTCCATCACTCATTACGTGGACCTTGATGTACGCACTAAAGGGATCCACAAGGAAATGAGATTCCTCATTATCGACATTGGAAACGAAGACATAGTCCTTGGATACCCATGGCTGGCCACATTCAAACCACAATTCACATGGTGATATGCCATGATTCATGAAGAGATGCTGCCTGTAGTCATTTGGTCAGTAAATCCACAGTTCACATGCCAACCCATTATTGGCACCACTACCACAGAATCCCTGTCCATGACCAAGTGGAACTCCATTGTTCACCAACTAGAAGAACAATGTACACTACAAACCATGGCGACCAAGTTGGCAATCAAGGCTAAACAGCACACCATGGCCACAGTACTACCACCACACTATGCCCAGTTCACAAAACTCTTTAGTGAAGAAGAATTGCAACAATTTCCCCCAAAACGAGTCTGGGATCACACCATTGAACTAAAAACGAATGCGCTGGCCGCATTAGACTGCAAAATATACCCCCTCACACGACAAGAAGATGAAGCATTACAAACATTCATCACCAAGGAACTGAAGAAAGGGTATATTTGACCCTCAAAGTCACCATATGCATCACCTTTCTTCTTTGTAAAAAAGAAGGACAGAAAACTCCAACCTGTACAAGATTACTGCAAACTCAACGACATCACTGTGCGAAATCAGTACCCTCTTCCCCTCATTACTGATCTTATCACAGATCTGAGCAATGCGGACATATACACCAAATTGGATGTCCGCTGGGGGTATAACAATGTTCGTATCAAAGAGGATGACGAAGAGAAGGCCGCTTTTAAAACACGCTACAGACTTTTCGAACCTATGGTTATGTACTTTGGCCTCACTAATTCCCCTGCCACATTTCAGACCATGATGAACTTCATCTTCCATGACACCATCCTGAAACATGAACCCCTTGGCACAATGATCCGTGTCTACATGGATGACATCGGTATTGCCTCTAGATCAGGGCTGGACAGTCATATCACATCAGTTTGCAACATTCTCCATGTCACTCAAGACCACGACCTGTACTTCAAACTTGAGAAATGCCTGTTCCACGCCCCCACGATGGATTACCTGGGGGGTAATCCTTGAAAAGGGGGTAACTCGTATGGACCCTGCAAAAATTGCGGGCATTCAAGACTGGCCAGTTCCTGAAACCATTAATGATGTCAGATCTTTCCTTGGCTTCTGTAATTTTTACTGGGCTTTTATCAAAGGTTTTGCACACCATGCACGCCCCTTAAATACACTCACAAGAAAAGGGGAAGCGTGGGTATGGGGTCCCACTCAACAAACGGCATTTAACACACTTAGAGCACAGGTAACACAAGAGCCAATACTAGCCCATCCAGTGTTAAATGATCAATTTGAGCTTGAAGTAGACGCATCTGGATACACAATAGGAGGAGTCCTCCTATAGCGGAAGCAAGATGGCAAGAAACACCCAATCGGCTACTTCTCGAAGACCCTAGATCCCGCTCAATGCAACTATCATGTATACGACCTAGAACTACTGGCTATAGTTGAAGCACTCAAGCACTGGAAGCCACTGCTAGCAGGATCCCCTCATGATATCATTGTCCACTCAGATCATGTGAATCTTCTATATTGGTGGAGCCCCCAGAACATTAACAGGCAGATTGCAAGGGAAGTAGTGGAACTCTCCAAATACCCGATCAAAATTAAGCACATTGCAGGACGAGCCAATGGACGTGCCAACGCCCTCTCATGAAGAAGTGACTATAACACAGGCAACAACAACAATCAAAACATTGTGGTACTCCCAGACCACATGTTCATGCAAGCGTCAAATGCAACTGCCATAGAAGCAGCAGACCTGGAGCATTCCTAGGACGAAGTGCAGATACAACACTGGATTAACGCCCACTGGCTTATGAAAATAGATGGAGTATGGTACAAGGAAGGAAGACATGTCGTAACAGGGGGAGTACACGAAAAGCATGCCATTATCGACGCTCACCACTCTCCCCCAGTGTATGAACTGTTGGACGAGTCAACCGCCGGAAGTACAGACCGTAATAGAAGTACTGTAATTTCGTTCTTGGACATTCGATTGCCCGATGTACGCCCCGAGGGGCTTTATTAACTATACAGTTTCTCCATGACTTTTAAGGCCGTAGATTAGCATGTATGCGCCTCAGTCTCTTCTCTTCTGACTGAGGTGGGCCTTTTGTTATTCCTGATACTTTATTACTGTAACGCTAACGGACTCGTAGTACACGCGTGATCGCGTCTACAGGTACATTACCATCGAGAATCTTAGTCTCTTCTCTTCTGACTGAGTACACGCGTGATCGCGTCTACAGCTTCCATAAACGCCGCCTGACGCTATAGCCTGCCATGTCTCAAAATGAACACCCAGGTATGACCAAGACAGGCATGCTCGTGGTACGACAATACTTCTGGCCTGGAATGACTAGGGACATTGTGGAATACATTAAAGGTTGCACAGAGTGCCAATGAAACAAGGTTAACACACAACCAACTCGTGCACTACTGCAGCCAATATTCCCCAAACCGGAAGCAAAGCCGTTTGAAGTCGTAGCAATGGACTTCATCGTTAAACTTCCATCATCAGGAGGAAACGATTCAATTCTAACTGTAACTGACCATGACTGCATGAAGGCAGCTGTCTTCATACCCTGCTGTGAAGACATAACAGTGGAAGAAACAGCCCAACTATATGCCAGACACGTGTTTATGTGGTACAGACTCCCTACTAAAATCATATCTGACAGGGATCCGAGGTTCGAATCCCATTTTGCAAGAGAACTGTGTAGGCAACTAGGGATTGAGCAAAACAACTCGTCTGCGTACCATCCCAGGACAGATGGGCAATCTGAATGCACTAATCAATGGCTTGAGCAGTACCTACGGTTCCAGGTGGACCACCATCAGAAGAATTGGCTCCACTATCTGCCACTGGTGGAATTCGTGCATAACTCATGGCCACATGAGATTACAAGGAAGTCCCCTTTCAAGCTCCTCATAGGGTACCATCCTCGTGCTGATTGGACAGATAAGCCATCCCTTATCCCTCAGGTGACAACACGTATGGAACAGATAAGAGAGGCACAACAAGAAGCACAACAACTAATAACGAAGGCCCAGACCCTGTGGATCAAACACTGAGATATGCCCAAGTACAAGGTCGGAGACCAGGTATGGTTAGATGGGCGCAATCTCAAAACCAATCAACCAAGTGCCAAGTTGGTGGCCAAATGGCATGGCCCTTTTACGGTAGACCAGGTGATGTCACCATATTCTTATCAGTTGAAATTACCGACTCAATGGAAGATACATCCAGTGTTTCACATTGACCTTCTCATGCCCTATCATGAAACTACCATACATGGACCAAATTTCACGTGCCCACCACTGGATCTTGTGGAAGGAGAAGAAGATAACAAGGTTGAGAAGGTTCTGGACACTCGGCTGTTTGGCAGAAGACGCACTAGGCAATATCTGGTAAAGTGGCTTGGATACCCAGACGCAGAAAACCAGTGGGTCAACGAAGCCGATATCTTCGCCGACGATAAGATAGAAGAGTTCAAGCAGCGAAACTCCGCTCCAGAAATGCATATAAGGACTTTAACATCTGCTGAGTCACCCCATCATTTGTTATGCTCACATGGGCATTTGTGCAATGTGGGACTAAGTCAAGTTCGAGGTAGAGTGAAACCATATCAGGGTCTCAGTTCGATGATGCACAAGTAGTACATGGAGTGGAGCTCAACGTGACCAAGAGGAAGTGACTCAAAGGTCCTTCTGAATAACAGAGGCGAGGCAAAGAGACAAAGGCCCACACATTTAACTAAAGGTATCCTCAGAAAGGAATTCCCTTAGAATCTGTGAGACTGAAGAATAGAAAATGTGATTCAAGAAGTCGAGTCTACTGTACAAGCTAGGTATGAGATGACTTATATACTAGTACAACACCAAAGAGTTGCAAACAGATGGTGTCAGAATGAGTCAGGTATAGCTAGCATGTGATACTAGTAAAAGAATGCCATAGAAGGCCATAGAACAAGAATGAGTCATCATACTGTTGCATGTGATAATCGAGTCAAGATGAGTCAGAAGTCTGGCACTTTGTATAGTAAGTGGTGTGAAGAGACGTAAGCAGAAATGTGTAAATAGAAAAGAAGTGTCTGGAATCATAACATTACCCCCCCTTCAGACATGAAGTTGCCTCAACTTCTAGTCCGACCCTCCATATGCACTATCGAGATCCCAGTTGTTGCTGTCAGAAGGCATTGGCTGACGGTCCTTGGGGCAATTGTGAGTCTTGAGAAACCTGTGAGGGCCTCTTTCAGCACAGTGTTGGCATGCAATGGCTTTGGGACAATTGTATTCTTCATGGGTGGCGTAGTTGTTGAAGCACTTGCTGCAGTAGCGAGGGCGCATAGTGGGATCCAGCTTGTTGAGTAAATCAACAACATTCATGTGGTGAAAAATACACTCTGCACCCCAATGTTGGTTACTATCGCACCACCAACAATGCTTCTTGTGACATTGAGGGCAGTTTTGCTTCTTGTGTCCCATTTGTCTGCAGTGCCAACAGGAGAATCGGGATCGGTTGGTGTTGTCATGGAGGCGGGGATATTCAACGGGGCCACCCGTTCAAATAGTGAGTTGTGGGACATCTGTGCGAGTTTGCTGCAGGTATAGGACGGCATATCAATTGGCAATAGTGCATACCAAGTCTGCCTTCTCCATCCTCTTTCTAATACCATTAACCTCCAGGTCCGTGTCAAACTGAGCACGTTGCAACTGTATAAGTTGCTTTTCAACGTCCTCCCTTTGTTTCTGCAGTGTGGTCTGCTTTTGCAATGCGTCTCAAATACGTGACACCTCGGCTTTGATGCATGGGTCGCCGAGGTCTTGCACTACCTCATCAATGGCGTATGCTCAAGGGTGTTCTCGTTGGAACTGGGCAAGTCATGAGTCAGAAATGGGAATGGGAATACGAATAGGGGGATTGGTGGGTTGGAGGTAGACGGGTTCAGCATATAGAGGTTGGTTTCATCCCATACATCCCACTACTTGTTGGTTGTTGTTGTGGTAGCAGATGTAGGGGGTGACTATGCGAGTGGGGTCTTCATCTGAGTGAGGGATCATGATAGGGTAGTATTGGGATGAATGAGGGAGGTCAGGGAAAAAGGGGAGTCCTGGGTCGTTGTCTTCATCATCAGGTGAGGGGGCATGGTCATAATCAATAACATCATCAAGACCATTATCGGCCTTGAGTGGTGGGTAAGGACCCCATTCTTCTTCTTGTACTGCCGTGGCTATGGCAGTATCGTTGTCAACAAGAGTGGGAGACACAGGAGGGGGTGTAGTTGGGGCATAAGGGAATGGTTGAAAGGTGGGGGTCAATACTTCAGATTCAAGCAGCTGGGTGTGACACATATCGGGGGATCCAATCATAAGAGGAGGGGGAGTGTGAATGGGAACTGGTGCTGTAGGGACGATTATGTTCTGATAGGCGTGATGTTCACCTACAGACTCATACTCATCTTGAACGAAGCCAGAAAGATCAAAGGATAAGGGAGATATGACAGTGGTAATGGTTTAAGTGGAAGATGCAAAGGGAGGTGATGAGTTGTTGAGCCTTGGAGTCTTTGTCTTTTATGTCCTCTTGGGCACTCCTTCAGCGTTAGGGTGTAGGCAATAGAAGTCTGTTATTGCAGACTGAGAGTGGGTTAGGTTTTCCTGAGGTTCCCACATACTGTCACTTATGGGAAATCCTTTCCACTTGATAAGGAAATGAAGTTTGCGTCCTTGGCCTTGTTGGCGTGAGTCTAGAACTTGCTCCACTTCATATTCTTCTTCTCCGTCAATAAGCTCTGGTAATGGTCAGGTAAAGTTTGGGCTGTGTAACGCTGTCTCTTTATAGGGAGTCAGGAGGTTAGTGTGAATCACTGGGTGTATCTTCCATTGGTTCGGCAGGTCTAGTTCATATAATACTTGAGATAAGACCTTCTTGATGGGGAAAGGGCCGTATCTTTTGGGCGCTAGTTTGGAAGTGGGGTAATGAGTATGTAAGTTTACACCCTCTAGCCAAACCATATCTCCTTCTTTGTATAGGGTGAAGTTGCGCTTGCCTCTTTCCACCATAAGTACTTGCGCATGGTTGATACATTCTTGCACTTTTCTTCTTGCTTCCTTCATGTCTTCAATCCTCTTGTCAACTGCTGGTGCATTGGTCATTTCTTTGTTTCCTGTGGCTCTTGGTGTCCAACCCATCATTAATTTGAAGGGAGATCGTTTTGTTGTTGCATTCAGCCAACTGTTGTGCATAAACTGGGCGATAGGAAGCAGATCGACCCAATTGTCTTGTTGGACATTGCTCCAATGGTGAAGATATTGTTCAAGCCATTGGTTAGTGCGTTCCGATTGTCTGTCAGTTTGTGGGTGATATGCTGACAAAATATTTTGCTTGATGTCCAATATTCAGCATAAATTGTGCATATAGGTTGATATGAACCGTGGGTCTCTGTCCATAATCATCTTCTTCGGCAATCCATAATGTGGGTAGACATGTTGGAGGTAAAGTTGTGCTACTCCTTCAGCTGTAATAGTTTCATTGCAGGGTATGAAGATGGCCACCTTGGTACAATCATGGTCGGTGATAGTAAGTATGGTGTTGAATCCCTTTGATGGTGGCAGCTTCGTTATGAAGTTCATAGTAATGACTTCAAATGGTTGTGCTTCCGGGTTCATGGTAATAGGGAATAGTTGTGGTTTTTGTTGGTGCATGTTAATTTTGTTTGCTTGACATGTTGCACATCCCTTGACATATTCCTCTACGTCTTCTTTTTGACACGGCCACCAGTACCGCTCTTTGAGTAGTGCATGTGTGTTGGCTATACCAGGGTGTCCGCAATGAGGGGGATCATAAAAAAGGGAAATTACCCCCCTCTTAAGTTCAATGTTGCCCTCGACATTGGCAACTCATGCTCCTTCGTGACACCACATTTCGACATCGTCTTGGTATAAGTTGTGGGCATTGATCCACTCTGGTTTTGGCGTATTATGGTGATTCAATTCGCTCCACATTGAAAGTTTGTCAATTGATTCATCTTCTGTCCCTGCTAGGTTGATAAACAATTCTTCAGGGAGTACTGTGGTGTCATTGTTATCTTCTCCTCCTTCATCATAGTTGCTTCTCCTTGATAGTGTGTCTGCTCTTGCATTTTTTGTTCCACTAACATGCTTAAGAATGAAATTATATTCTTGTAGTTCCTGGAATTCACATGTGACTCTTCTACTGATTTTGTGTGGTTCTTTCCAGTAAATGAGATTGGTGTGGTCGGTGTGAATGGTGATAATGTGAGGGGATCCTACAAGATACGTTCTCCATGTTCTAAGAGCCTTGACAACTGCCAATAATTCTTAATTGTAGATGTCATAGTTTCTCTCTGTTTAAGTGAAACTTTCAGAGAAGAATGCAACTGGATGCATCTTTTTGTCGTCCCCTTCTTGGTTTAGGACTGCACCGATTGCAAATCCAGATGTGTCTACTTCGATTTCGAATGGTGTGTTTAGTCGTGGGCATTGTAATACTGGGGCTTCACTGATCCTTGCTTTGAGTTCTTCAAACACCTTTTGTCTAGCGTTTGTCCATTCCCATGGTGTTTCCTTTTTTGTAAGGTCATTAAGGGGTCATGCAATTGCCGAAAATCCTCATATGAAGTGATGGTAGAAATTGCAAAATCCCAAAAATCCTCATACTTCCTTCAGGTTTATAGGGGTTGGCCATTCGTGTACTCCTTGTACTTTGACTGGGTCCATTTGTACTTGTCCATTGCCAATGATGAGCCCCAAATATTCGACCTCTCACGCCTCAAATACACATTTTTCTGGTTTGAGATATAGGTCATGTTCATCAAGCCAGTCAAGTACTTGGTGTACCAGTTGTTGATGTGTAGTGAGATTATCAGGTGTGGCGATGAGAATGTCGTCCATATAGATTACCACCCATCCTTGTGCTACAAGGTCACAGAAAATGGTGTCCATCATAGTTTGAAAGGTGCTTGGTGAATTTGTAAGTCCGAAAAACATAACACAGGGCTCAAAGAGTCCTTTGTTAGTTTTGAATGCGCCTTTCCATTCGTTACCCAGTTTGATCCGCACACCCCCATCTAATGTCGAGTTTGGTGAAGATACACACTTCCCTTACTTTGTCTATGAGTTCAGGGATGAGGGGAAGCGGGTAGCGATTCTTTACTGTCAAGTTGTTGAGCTTTCGATAATCTTGCACTGGTCTGAGTTTGCCGTCCTTTTTTTTGATAAAAAAGAATGGTGATGAATAGGGGGATTTGAACGGTCAAATATATCCCTTTTTTAGTTGTTCTTCAACAAACTCCTCCAAGGCTTTGTCTTCTACTTGCATCATGGGGTAGATTTTACAATCAATAGTGGCAGGAGCATTTGGTACAAGGTCGATGGCATGGTCCCATGGTTGTGGTGGTGGGAATCTTTGGGAACTTTCCTCATCAAAGACCTTGCAATGGCGATGATATTCTTTGGGGACTCTTTCCTCAAAAGTTTTCACAGTTTTGTCTGCGGCTCTTTGTGCCAATTCAGAGGCGGTTGTCGTTTTGCATGGATGAGTGGCTTCATTGGGAGTTTCCTCCATTTGTTTCTCCCATTGTTCTTCCATTATGACTCCTCAATTTGCCACTGACACATATCCCAGACTGGTAATGATGACTGGTTGGAATTCCTTATCTAGGGTTGTGTCCTTCCAGTGTATCTTGGGTTTGAAGGCAGTAAGCCAAGGGTATCCAAGAATAACTTCATTGGATCCTAAATTGGTGATAAGGAACCTGAGTGTCTTGGTTTTGTTTCCTGTGGTGACTTCCAGATCCGTGAATTGAGTGATTTCGCCATCTTGATTATGTGTTCCATCGATGTTCCATATTTTTATGGGTTTTTGTACTGGGAGCATCGAAATTTTAAGGCAATTTATCAGGTTCTTGCTAATAAAGTTGTCAGTTGCTCCTGAATCAACAAGCACTTGTCTTTCGGCCGTCACGTGTGCAGATTCAAATAAGACTTGAATTTGCATAGATCGATATCTGCTATGGTACATGCTAATCTTCATTGCTTTAGCCCAGGCTGCAGGGTTCAAGCATTGGAAAAACCCTGCTTTCCAAACAACTGTTCTTCAAGTGCTGTCTTGACATCGTCGGAGTCGGCTTTTTTTTTTTTTTTTTTTTTTTTGAACCATGTTTATTCCGGGACAGTATAGAATACAAGACCGGTCTTATCTAATTTAATAGACAAATTTGAGAATAGTAAAGAATGGAGGTCGCACGAGGCTAGTCATGAAAACGAGTGATGGGCACCTTTCAAAAGGAATCCCTTGGTAAAGAAACAAGGCGTATAAACGCACATGAATCACGAAAACACGTATTGTAAAGTCCGATACGGACTGCGGAAATAGTAAGGAATGGACTTACCACGAGGTGGGGTCATGAGTCTTGAGAAGCGCGCAATCAACCTGGATCGAACGGTATGGTACCCGTCTCGGGCCGTGAGCCAGCCTTAGAATGTTGCAGGAAGACCAGAAGCCACATGCAGTGGCGACCGTTGAATAACTCCTTCTTCGTCATCCGTGAGAACTGGATACGAGTGGAAGGAAGGTTGTGGGTGGATACATTAATAGACCGTCGCTCATGGATGAAACGGGGACAGTCATAAAGAAGGTGATGGATAGACCGAAGCTCTGCTCCGCAAGGACAGCGGGAATCATTTGCGGAAAGATCCGGTCTATGTTTGATGGCGAAGTCCGATGTGAACGCATGACGAGTGGCGAACTGAAAAGATGTGCAATGAGTTCGCCGCGTGAAGTCGAAATGGGGTTTAGGAGGTTGCCCCTTTTTGGGTTTAGGAGGAATGGCGGCACGCCAAAGAGGATGATTGGTGCCGTCAGGGGGTTGGGTAATAGCATACTCGTACACTGAAAAGTCTTGACCGCGCTTTCGGGCACGATCGCGAATCCAGTCTGTACTTCAGTTAAGGAACGCCTGTTGCTGGGCGGAAGCTTTTTGAAACGTGGCCGAAGCGACGTCCTTCACCTGATCGGTGGGAGTGAGCCTGCAAACGTCCATAGCTGCGGTCCGGGCTAGTTTGAATTGCGTGCGCTTCTTGATGACAGGACACCACACCAAGTGGAATACCGTATCCCTAGAAACCGCGAAAAAAGCCGTGAGAGCATTATGAAAGATTAATACTTCAGACTGGTTCTTCACCCCACGGATATTGATCATCCGGGATAGGGTGCTAAGATCAGGCGTAAGTACATACACGTTAGCGGGTGCAACCCCATTGGAGAATTTCTGGCAGACAAAGTCCACCGCCTTAGCCATCCCGTACAGATTGACATCCGATTGGGTGACCTTTGTGCCCATACACCATTTCTGGATGATCTGGACCCCCCCAATAGTAACACAAGCGGCAGCACCGCCCACTTGTTTGTTGTCGGTCCTATCCCTGTTAGAGATAGTACCTCCAAGGCAGATGATCGCCGTACTAGCATTGGGGGTGTCGCTGTAAAGCTTCTCCACCCATGCTTTCCGATCCTGGGGTCTGTCCATCCCCATAGTCCTAACGTAGCTCGCCCAGTTGGGAACCTCCCAGGGAGCAAACGCGGTGACGTCGGCCTGAGGACACGTAGGGTCAACTCGTGCGCCGAGAGCCTCCAAAGCAGTGGGGCACCGTGGCAATCCTTCGGACCGGACTACCCGTGGTGGTGGTGCACTGACGTTCACCGGTCCATCTCCGTCGTCATCACTGACTTCAGAAATGTCCGGGCCGTTCCGAACCGCATCCGTCCATTCCGTCCCCAAACGGGTAAGGAGTTGTGACGTACGGGGAACACGGGTCAGTCTGAGGGAAGAAGTTTGGGTCAGTTTTTCCAAGTATACCCTTGCGGGCAGGATGCGGAGAAACTCGTGCAGGGGTTCCCTAGGAGTGGTACGGAAGGTACCGCTCACTACACGAACCCCTTCATTCATTACCATTTGGACTTGCTTGATAAGCGATACACGCTTCGGTGAAGTGGCCCAGAGTTGACATCCGTACGACAGCACAGGCAAGCAGACTGCGTTAAACACAAGTCGCCAGCTGGCCGTAGATATCCCCTGAACCGAGTTACCGAGCATCTGTAAAGACTTAAGGGACGCTCGTGCCCGATTACACATCGTGGTCATGTGTGGTCCCCAGTCAAATTTATGGTTAATGAAAAAGCCCAAATATCGGACCGTTGCGGAAGGATGAACCGTATAGTAAGTGTTTTTGGTAATGTCCGTTAAGTAAAGGAAAGTGGGTGGACTAGAAGACATCACAAGATTAACTCTAGCTCGAGGTGTACGAAAGTAAATGAGTTCGGTTTTTGCAGGTTCGATGAACAAGTTCGAACCGCGTAACCATAACTCAGCTTGGGAGTATCGTAAACGAATGCGATCATCAACATCAGCCCATGTTCTGCCATAAGCAAAAATGAGGCCGTCGTCAACATACATCCCCAAAGTGGTTCCATCAGAAGGGGGAAGTAGTTTAAGGAGCGTGGAGGTGTAAAGAGCGGAAAGGATAGGAGAAAGCGGAGATCCCTGTGGAACACCGATCGGTTGCCCTCTTTCTTCACAGAATTGACTGTTAAAGGAAAGGGAAACATGGCGACCTTCCAAAAAGGAATCCACCCATTGCATAACAGAAGCAGCAAAGCCTAGATTCTTTAATACATGGACCAAACGACCACGATGAACGTGATCGAAGAAGCTGCTAATATCAAAGAGTAAGGCCCCACACTTGTTACCTTTGCGGAGTTGGACTTGTGCATCGTGACAGAGCGTGAGACCAGCATCCAAAGTGGAGGAAAAGGCACGAGTGCCAAATTGCGTAGTCGGGAGTAAACAAAACTTGTCGGAATCGAAAAGAAAACGTTTGGCCACGATTTTCTCAAGCAGTTTACTCAGACATTCGATCAGGGAAATGGGTCAATACGACTTCGCGACCAGGTAATCGTCTTTACCCGGTTTGGGTATGACGACCACGGTAGCTTTCTTCCACACTTTGGGATGGTAACCAGCACGCAAACACGCATCAAACAAGGTGGTGAGATGGTCTTTAGTGACAGACCAAGACCGCTTGATGATGGTCCACGAGATGCCCGAATCACCCGGGGATGAAATAGCAGAACACTTGGGAAATAGGTCTTCCACCTCTTCATCCGTGATAGGCTTCCAGACACGGGCCGGTAAAGGTGGCGGATCGGATGTTTGCGAGATTTCGATGTCATCAAGTTCATCCACGAAGAAACGTTTCCCTAACTCGGAAGCAATTTCTGCTTGATCGAACGTGAGAATACCAGACGCGAGACGGAGGGCAGGTATGCCGTTAAGTCGACGTCCATGTCGCCATTGCGCCACTTCCCATATGTCCTTGGTCGTGAGAATGTGTTTATAATGGTCCCGTTTAGCTTTCCGGGTGACGCGTTTCAAAGCGAGAGCCGCTTGCTTCCGTTCCGGTGAATCCCCTGGAGGCAAAGAACGGAGATGAGCGACAGCCTGTTGGCACGCCTCGTTCCACCAGCGGTTGTTACGGGCTTTGCCTGGTAGTCGCTTCTTGAAAGACTTTTCACAAGCTTCCACAAGGGCCTGCTGAATGCGCTCAGCCCCTCTTTCGATGGAAGCGGGAGTATCCCAAATAGTGTCAAGATAAGGAAGGCCGCGGACGATGTCATCCAGCCATGCTTTTTCCTCATCCTCTCCCTTGAGATCGAATTCGAACGCAGTCCGCACCGCCTGTTTGGTCCCTCGGAAGAAGCCCTCGAGTAACCACTGGCTGCGGATTCCTGCGTGGTCAGAGCCCAAAGAGGCCTCCCAGTCCGTGACCGGTGGGGTAAGGGCGAGCATCATGACTGCCGCACAGTTATGCCAGACCAAGTCCAGCGTACTGGCGCGTTCAGTCTCAAGCCCTCTTCGCGTGATCTCCCCAGGTATAGTGGCGAGTTCAAAGGTCTGGGTGCAAGCCCATTCCTCGAAGACGCTAACCCGGGGTGAAGGGGACCAATCCCTCGGAGACCACCGCAGCGAATGTAAATTAAAATCACCAAGTAAAATAGTAGGAATCTGCGGGTCCAAGTCCAAAGAGAGTAATGTATGTAATGCGGTAACGTCCTTAACATCATTGTAGAAGTTGATAATGCATAAAGAGTCACGATGGATATGTAAATCCAAAATCTGTATGCAATTGTGCTTGACCAAATCAAAACGCGGAACCGCCTTGAGCGGATGTAACCGACGTTTTGACCTGGTACGTGAATGCTTACGAATATAGATCATAACTTTAGCACGAGTCAAAGAAGTAAAATAAGGGTAATAGAGGTTCCAATTTTGGTGGGCAGTGCCCCCCCGAACCGAAACACCATACCTTTCGTTATCCTTTCTGCCAGTCCCAATCTGACCAAACCAAGGCTCCTGCACGCAAATCACATTGTCCACAGAATTCGTTTCGAGAAGCACATGTGACATAGCACTGCGCTGTCTCATGTTGACCGCTAATATTGATGTACTATGCATCATTGGTAACGATCGTTGTTGTTGTTGATCGCGAAGATCGCTGCTGCAGCCAATGGGTTGCTACACAAATCCTTGGCGAGAGACGCGACCAAAGGCCCAATGTTGCCAGTCGTCAGGTCACTCGCATTGCCCGAGTTGTCACGGAAGCGTAAAGTCAAATCGTTCATATTGACAAGAAAGTCGGCTTCGCGCATAGAGATACGCCACAGGAGCTCGTTATTCTCGAACATGGAGTTGGTGAGATTGAGAACGAAATCAATGCAGCTATGAACTTCGGCAAGTTGCGCATCCCTCTTCTTTTCCCGTTCCACACGGACCTTCACTTCCTCCGGAGTGGCGAAACGAGTCTTGGGACCAAGAGAAATCAAAATGTTTAGTTTGGGCGAGAAAGTGCGATGTGTTTTCTCATAAGCCGCCAACGCCTCGTGTACCTCCTTAATTCCGTTGCGAGTGTCGCTCATAACCCGTCGGGCAATAGCGTCCTTCACGTGAGGAATACAAAGAGGGAGCCGATGCTTGACCGCATAACGTGCTTCGAGTGATGTGAGACCATCGAGTTCAGGAGTATTACTCTCCCACTCTTTTTCGAGGTCGTGCAAAGAAGTGCTAAGATCATCGATGGAACCGTCGCTACATTTAGAAGCCAACGTGCGGAAGGCATCCATAGTAGCTCCAAGAGTGGCAACGTCCTCCGGGAAGATTACCTCCTCCAGAGCTTCGCTAACCACCTTATCACTCCCATGAGAACCAGCCGCACTCTTCTTCTTAGCAGCGCGTTGAGCCGCCGTCGACTTACGCTTTCAGGATTTAGTGGGTTTACCCACATTCCCGACAGCAGTAAAGCCATCAGAGTCAACGCGTGCCGCCGTGGGGGCCGAAGAAGAAGAAGCACCAGAATTGCTAGAAGAAGATTGAATAGGTCCCGAAATAGGGCAAGGTTTAAACCCGCCACCACGTTTGGGACATTTAGGAGAACGGGCATTATGACCGGCCTGACCACACAACAGACACTTGAAACGGCAATTACACTGCCCTGCGACCACATGCGTAGACGCCTTGCAGTGGAAATTGTGCTCCGTGCCCAAATGAGCCCCACCACAGATATGACACTTAACGCTATTAGGAGCAAGCCTGCAAGCGGGTGCACCCGTGACGTGACCAATCGCATGACAACGACCACATTGAGAAAAGAAGGGAGTATTGCCCATCGAGAAATAACCCACACGCAACCCAAACATGCCAACGCCGTGACGTTTGGCAGCCTGAGAACGGGAGCCATCCTCATCGATGAACGCAATCTGAACCGTAGAAGTGGAAACAGTAGAGATAGTGTGGAAGGACGCTTGCCAATGAGGCATAGAGCAGAAAATAGCGTCACTGAAGAACGGCATGATCCAAATTTCTTCCAAAAGTTGTTGGGGAGAGTAAATCACACCACCTCCGTCAGAGGTGGGGACTCCCCGTAATTGGGCGAAAGTCCATCCGCGGTTAGGGAGAATATCTCTGCATCCCAACGGTTCGACCAACACCTTTCGATACTGAGAAACAATGGAGAAAGGAACACTACCAGCAAAAACATAAACGAAATTACACGAGCCTTCCTTAGTGGACCACCGTCCACACATGAGAGCGGGGGGATCAGCCGTCAGCTTCTCCATATTCCCTCTCACCGTTTGAACGATCTGGGACGGAGAAAGGCGGCGGATATTAGCCTCCACCTTCTCATCACTCATACCCTTGTTACGAATCACCGTGATCTCCGTGTTTTGAAGATAGGAGGGACTACCTCCTGCCTTCTTAGCTCCAGAGACCCCGCGACCAATAGAAGCAGCAGATTCCTTCGCCGATTGCCGAGCGGCATGTTGACCGGCAAAGTTCGAGTTGGTGATTACTGAGGCCCACCGCGTGGCATCCTTAGGGACCGGGACAGGCCCAGGATTGGCACGAGGAAAGAGTCCCGTAGCAGGAGCAGAGGGAGCTGCCTTACCCGCAGGAGGACTTGAGGATGAACCAGTGGGGACAGTAGGAATAGGATGTGCGGGGGAAGGGGAGGGGCCCGCGTCTTTGGCCGAAGCCGCAGGAGCAGGTTCCCTCGGGACAGTGGGAGGCATGGCCGCAACCGGACCAGCGGTTGCCTTGCCTTTGCCTTTCAAATTAGGAGTAAGTGATTTAGGGGGCGCAGAGGGTTTATCTGAACGTGCGATGGGCGCAGTCGGAAGAACCAGAGGAGGAACAGACACGATAGATTTAATCTGAGCATCGTGCTGATCCAGGCGCTGAGTGATGGACGAAATTTGTGAAGAAAAGGCGTTGGTGATGTTCGTTTGCAGAGCAGAAAGGAGCTCCGCAAGACCGGGTAACAGAGGGATGGAAGGCAGAGCAATATCTCCCGCTGTGGGAAGTGACGTCTTGACTGGCACGTCGGGGGGTGGAATGTCGTTGGGGGTGGGGAAAGGGGCTAGAGGAGGTTGAGCGCCAGCGTCAACCTCCATTTGGTTCTTCGGGTTGTGCATGGATGAACTCACCCCCCGGAGAGGTGAATTCATCAAAGGAAGCACTCCATTCTGAGAGTCCCTAGACGACTCAGAATTCGGCACAACCCCTGCACTTCCCTGTATGGCAGCGGGAAGATCTACTACTGCTACTACAGGTGTGGGTGGGATAGTGGGTGGCAACGGTACCAACATCGGATCACGAACAGGCCCATCGGGCTGCTGAGAAGCACGGACATTGGTAGGTACGGAAATGGGAAGAATAGGAACGGCCGTCTTGGGAGTAGAAGGGGCGGAAGAAGCAAGGAACAAAGGAGGAGGAACGGGTGCGTCCTCTTCCATACTGTCCTCACCAGCAACCGCCTGAACTCCAGACTGGGATGGGAGGGGCTTGGGGATTACTAAAGCCCGACCCTTACCCTTCTTCTTCTTCACCGGAGTGGGGGTGATGCTACCGTCCAGTTTCCGCGGTCTGGTCACCGGGGTCACGGGGATGGAGCAGGGTGTAACGTCCTCCGCTCGTGAAGCGGAACGGGATCACTTGCCCTCAAGGGCCCCGCGCTTAGCAGAGCGACCCTCGCGTTCTTCATCTGCATCAATCCTAACCAGCATGTAGCCAAGTTCCTTAGCTTTACCAGAGAGAAAGTCCAAGTGGTTTGAGTCGCGATAAGCGACCGCCCAGGCCTTCTTTTCAGAAGAAACCTCGGCGCGAGCCTCCTGTCGAGCGGTCTCAATGTTAGCGTAATATTTGCATCGTATAGACACTTTAGCATTATCGGTTTCAGAAAGAAGGAGATGTTTCTCAACCTCTTCCTGTATGATACTCAGCCGAATTTCCTCAACTTTCTTGTCTACCTGTGCCTGGATCTCTCCACTGCATTCGCGAACGATTTGGCTGTGAGAGAGAACCGGAATTTCGGTCCCGGTAGCCTCGGCCCGAAGAGCCGCTGCCAACCCTTTCCAATAGACCGTTCTCCACTCATCAATGTCTTCCATGCATTCATCTTCGAGCTTCTTCATCATACGACGGCGAACTTCCTGCTCAACGATCGACTTGGTGTTGGGATCATTTTCCAACTCGTGAAGAACACGTGTGGCACGGTCTTCAAGGGCGATGTTCTTCATGGTGACCGCGTCCGCTACAGAGACTTGATAGCTCTGAGTGGCCGCCAAGGTCACCGCGCGCCTGGTGTAACGTTGAGTAAGCTTTTGAATACGCTGCAAGTATTCAACTGATTCAGGTTGATCTTTATGGCTATAGAGGTCAAAAACATCGCTGAGTTGGCGAGCCATCACAGCGATTCTTCCTCCCTCCATTTCCGGCTTATCGAGATCTTGGGAGATATGAAAATGGTCAGTAGGGTCACAATTAACACGTCCTTTACTCTTATGGTCACGGGAGCGAAGAACACCCCGCAACATGGCGGACAGGAGACCAGCGGCAAGCCTGAACCAGGAGGACGGAAGTAAACCTTTGATAGGTAAATCCGCATCAACTCCCGCATCCAGGGCTGCGATCACCATTCTGACAGAATCATTGAAATCCTGCACACTAGCGGGAATGTTACTGTTCTTGTGCAGCTTGATCATGTCACGGAGATAGAACTCCGCGTAACCAGAGGCTGCAGAGGAAATCTCACGCCCCAATTCCAGGCACAAGTCCTCCGTGAGTTCGATGACTGAGTTCCTGTCATCAGCCGAATAGACCACGCCATACTCGTCAGTACCTTTGACCCCATCAACTTCAATGCCGGAAATGTCCACAGCATTAAGACAATAAGGCGCCTGAAAGGCAGCCTCCAAGTCTTCGAAGAACTGGGGAATGTCAGTGGGAAACGGAACCGATTCCCGAAAGAATTCCAAATCCTCGTTGTCAAAGGATTCGAAAGAAGCGTCAGTCCAAGCAGAAGCCCTTGAAGCATCCCGCATGCGCGTGCGAACTTGCGCGTGGGACACACTTCTGATGGGTTGCGCAGAGACAGCAGGCTCAGCCCCTGAAGGGCCTGTTACCGCGTCCGCGATGATCGCGCGTGTCTTGGCGGGCAGCCTAGTGACGGGCCGGCCCCTATCCATGCCTTCTGCAGCCTTGACCAGAGCCTCATGAAGGCTCCGCTGAGAAGTAGAAACGTCGTGCTTGTTGCTGACCGTGATGCCAACCAGTTGGACATCAGAGTCAGGAGAGTTCATGGCAGTATCACAATTGAGAGCGTCGAGGGCCTCACTCCCCATCCCCTCTTGTTGAGCAGGAGGAAGGGTCGGCGGCGGAGTAGGTTCCCAAACCGTCGGGGTAGTCTGACGGTCAATGGGAGTTGGGGGAATGGTTGGAGGGATGGGGGTATTGGCGGCAATGAGGAGGTTGGTGGTATCAATGGCGAGCATAGCGCTATCCATAGAACCAGTAGTGTATGCAGTTGTTTGGGAAGGCCAGAAGTTGGCGTCCCCACCGGGAGGAACGGTGAAAGGGTCGTTGTGCTGCTCCATAGAGCTCTAGGCAATACAATGGGTGGAGGTCGAGAGGTAATCCAGTCGTTATCTCCAACAATGTACAGAAATGTAACAAGAACCACAGCCAACTCAGTAGGAGATGGTGGTGGTACAGGTTCAAGAAGGGATGCGTCGGAGTCGGCTTGCATGGCTGCTATATAAGCAGCGGCTTTTTCTGATGCCTTCATATTGGAGTCACCTTCTATTTTGACTGTGGCTACAACAGTCAAAGTAATTTGGGAAGTTGTTGTGACAGATGCTTGGGTATTGTGACGTTGGGGGCAATTGTGTGAAATATGCCCTTTATTACCGCATCTGAAGCATCCTCCTTCTTGTTGATATCGTTGTTTATCTTCATTGGTCATGGTGGCTCTTGCACGGGTCCTTCCAATGTCCATAGCATTAGGGTTTCAATTATTGGTGTACATGTTACGATGCCATTGCTCACGACGGGGGTTGTTACTGTTTGTGGGTTTGCGCAAATGACTTTGGAGGAGGTTATAGATTCATTGTTGCTCTATGGCAGCTTTGGTCCAGTCACGCCAATTGGCAGGTCGGTGATGGTGAAGAATACTCTCCATTAATTTGAATGGTAATCCTTGGGCATACATATTAAGGGTTACTTCCTCATTGAGAGTATATCTGGCCTTGTTTGTGAGGTTGGCGAACTTGGCATTATAATCATTGATATTTCCTCCTTCCATCTTTAGTTTTGCGATGTCGGTTTGTGCTTTCTGCCTTTCTGAAGTGTCAGTGTAGGTGCGGTGGAATTGAATCTCTACTTCATTCCATAAGTTTTCTTCAGCTGGTGCTACTCCCATAGCAATTTGATTGTTGAGCCAGTTAACTTGTTTCTGAACCCAGTCTTGTACCAATGGTCCTCTGATATAGGACAAAAAGGTCATAGCCCTCTGATAAGGGATTCAAAGTATTGCAGCGTTTGGGTTCATGCCTCGATAGATTGTGAAGTCGAGAAGGAAGGCCTTGCTTTGTCCACGATCCCCGTTGAATTCTGCAGGTGGGTTTCCTCCAAGTTTTCCATCGGGTACTCCTCCACCTGCGGGGGCTCCGCCTGCTGGTGCAGCACCTGGTGTTACGATTTCTTGCCTTGCGACGCACTGCTAAGGGGACTTCTTACCATTTTCCCTGAAGTTGACGCCACGCGTCCCTCTATCCATGGATTCCTATCTTTGCGACTCTTTCCCCTGCTTCATACGACTTGTCTCAACTCCCGCACACCTTGTACGTCATGGACAGCCTTATCTTTGTTTTCTTTGTCATTGTTCCCCTTGACGTCACCCTACACTCAAACCCCTCACATGTCTGCCTTCATGGACAGCCTCGCTTCTTTATCCTTGACTTCCTTTCACATCTGATGTCCCTTGTGATCCCCTTCTTGACTGATAGGCATTACGCCTTTACTATACATTGATTGCTGCTTTCTACAATACGTTCTGCAAAGACCCATGACTGCATACTATACGCCATGTATTGGCTGCCACCTGGTCCTCTGACCACCACGTGTCACTGATAGTTGACTCATGATCCTGTCTTGTCTCTGACATCATACGATACCTGTCGCGCCCATGTGTTCCTTATGGCACCATCTGTTTACCTACTATGTTGCCCTGTTGTTGTCTCTTTGGGGCTTGTACTAGTATATAGGTCGTAGTCGGACTGGCTTGTACAGCAGTTCTGACTTCTTGTGTAAAACCACATCAGTTCTCACGAAACCCGCCCTTTGACTCACCTTTGCGTTTGAGTCCCTGAAACTTGCTTGTCTTCGTATCTGAGCCCAACTTCCCTTAACTAAGGTTGATAAGCCCCAGACGCTTGTTCAACTCTTGTTCATCACCGTACTGAGTCTTAATCGACTCGCTCTACCAGAACGTCTGACGATTGACTTAGAAGTACACGTCATACTTAACGCCCCTATGGTGGCGTTACACCTGGTGCTGGTGTGCCTCCACCTCCTCCACCTCCACCTCCACCTCCTCCTCCACCTCCTGGTGCAGGGGCTCCTCCTCCACCGCTGCCTTCAAGGGGTGCAGATGGGGTGGTGGTACTGGTTGAGGCTTGAACTGGTTGTATTTGTGACATGTCTGGTGCTGAGTTTTGTTCTTCTGGTTGGGTTGTTTCTTCAGGTGCATCTACTGGCTCTGGTGGGTTAGGGGGTATGCCAAAAAGGCTTCTTTGTGAACGAATTGGTCCTGTTTGAAAGTGGGGTGGTGCTAATTGAAATGTAAACCACTGTCCACTGGTCTTGCTTTTGACTACAATTGCCCACTTGCAAAGGTCTTTAAGATATTCTACAGGAGTATATCCTAAGGTTCGGTCGTATATGCAATACCCTTCGTTTTCTCCTTCAACCCAGACAACCGATCCTTTGATTGCATTGGATAAGGTGTCTTCTTTTGTTCATTTGATGTATTCGGACTGAAACTGTGCTTCCGCACAGCTTTTTCCTTTCTTTGGGGATGCCACTGTGGTTCAAAGGGAGAGACTTGACTTAATGTTACGTTCACACAGGCATTCGTGCAACATGCAACTAAGTCAAGTTTGAGGTAGAGTGAAACCGTATCAGGGTCTCAGTTCGATGATGCACAAGTAGTACACGGAGCAGAGCTCAACATGACCAAGAGGAAGTGACTCAAAGGTCCTTCTGAATAACAGAGGCAAGGCAAAGAGACAAAGGCCCACACATTCAACTAAAGGTATCCTCAGAAAGGAATTCCCTTAGAATCTGTGAGACTGAAGAATAGAAAATGTGATTCAAGAAGAAGTTGAGTCTACCATACAAGCTAGGTATGAGATGATTTATATACTAGTACAATGCCAAAGAGTCACAAACAGATGGCATCAGAATGAGTCAGGTATAGCTAGCATGTGATACTAGTAAAAGAACGCCATGGAAGGCCATAGAACAAGAATGAGTCATCATACTGTCACATGTGATAATCGAGTCAAGATGAGTCAGAAGTCCGGCACTTTGTATAGTAAGCGGTGTGAAGAGACGTAAGCAGAAATGTGTAAATAGAAAAGAAGTGTCCAGAATCGTAACATCATTCCTCTACATCCCCACATCCTCACACTACCCCCATGGACTTTGCCTATTATGCCACTAAAACCACTGAAGAGGTATTCTCGGCTGAGCTGTTGGAAGGGCTCATCACACTCCTAGAAGCCAGACGATGACTTCACCATGTCCATGACACTGGTGACACCTCCACTCTTGGACAAAGCACCACCGACGACGAAGACGACGACTGCAGTGCAGAAGAAGGAGCCGCTGTTGTTATGATCCAGACACTTCAGTCCTTTCTCATGTATGTATCCACTTACCTTTGTCTCGGTTCTGTTATCTCTGTTACCCCATCGGTAATACGACCTGCACGTGGCTGACCCTTTAGACAGGCAGTTTTGGCGATTACCGCACACTTTGGAGGACCGGCTAGAGCGACTATGGCTGAAGCGATGCGACGCACAGGTGGATCGGCCGAAGCAAGGCACTTCCGGACTGCGCAACGGTAGCGCAACGGCTTAGACTCTCAAACTCAATGCGCAGGAAGACTCGGAGACACGGTCCAAGGCTATGTAGGGGCGAGACATACACAGCGGTGTGTCTGCGTCACTCCTAGTCTGCGGGACGAATACTCCGAACTCGAGAGCCCCAGCAACCGTGTAGACCGCACCAGCGATCAGCCGACCGCCTCCAGGCGCAAGACAACCGCACTTGCATCCAGTATAACCCTTCGGTGTCCCCTTTCGCTCCGGCTAGTTTCGGGCGATGCGCCTTGTGGCCTGTAATGGCGTCGGTTGAACACCCGTGTCGCTTCGCGTCGGCCGGCCCCCTTCTGATTGGCGGCTTCTTGAACTTAGCAGAGGAGCTGCGGAGGAACCTTAGGACCACTTCGGCCAAAGGCAGCATACGAAGATGTATTTAAGAGGATAGTTTTCGTAGTAGTACAGGAGCCAGTCACTCTCCGGATTCCTTACCTTGTAAACCTCATATCTCTATCTCTCCTATCTCAAACCATCTCTATCTATCCTCTGAAGTCATTCAGAGGTCTCTATAACTCTTTGCGTCACTTGTGAACCCTTTGCGTACCCGGGCGTACGTCTGCGTTGCGATTCCAGCTACCGAAGCCCTGCATTAGCGAAACTTGCGATACTCGGCAGGCACAACTGCGTGCGTCTTCGGCCGATTGCGATTACGGTCCACTGCGATTCTCGGCCCCTACGATAGGGCTCTTGGCTCCCGACAGTTAGTTTATCGGCCCAGCTTGCGGTTATATTCCTCGACCTCCCGAACCCAACCGTCCTAAGCTGCACAAGAACACACTTATAGGCGGTTTAGGGTATCACCGTTGGTAGATGATTGGGTCAATGAGCAAGCGCAGTGGCTGGAAGGACAAATTAACCATGGGGTACTCCACAATGAAAATAATTTGTGGGATACCATCCACACTCACTTCATTCAGGCCTACACCGACACTGCAGAACAAACCAAAGCGTGCAAGGCACTCCCAAACCTTACAATGAAGGGAGAAGACATTGATTCATATATTGCGCAATTCCAGAACCTTGCTGGAAAAGCAGGGTACAATCTCGACGACCCCATTACGCTCGACATGTTCCAAGATGGGTTACCAAACACGTTAGTAGTTAACACTGTCCGATTCCAACACCCTATTAACTGGGAACAATGGAAGGATGCCGCAAGGCTCCAACAGGCCAAGTACCTTGTCCTCAAGGAGCGACTTGGGAAAGGAGGAAAACAGAGGAAGAAAGGAACCCACTTGCGAGAACAGTGGGTACAAGCCCTCAATAAAACCTGAGACCCTAATGCCATGGATGTTGGATGAGCTCGAGCCAACGTCACTATCACAGACGCTAACAAGCTCCAGCTTCAAAAGGATGGCAAATGTTTTAGATGCCGTGAGAAAGGGCACATCGCATGTAACTGTTCACATAAAAGCGCACGCATGGCTCTATCCACAACCACCCCATCGACTTCCACAGCTCCAAGTGTACCAACTCCCGCCATCTCTTCTGTCACCATACAATCTAATTGCATACTTTCGGTTGAAGAACAGGTGGATGCTCAGATCGCAGCGATGAAGGCGCAGAGCCAAGAAGTGCACGATCTGATGGTGGAAAAGCTATTTGGAAGAGAGGATTTTCTCGACACTTGAACCCGGCAGCCTGGGCTAGAGTGCTAAACCTTAACATGTACCATAGCAGATATCAATCAATGAGAATCCCAGTTTTGTTCAAATCTGCGCACGCGACAGCTGAATGACAAGTCCTGATAGACTCAGGAGTGACGGACAATTTTATTTGTTTAACACTACTTAAACGACTTCAAATCTCGACACGAACCACCACTAACCCCATCTGGATATGGAATGTGGATGGAATTCATAACCAAGATGGCGCTATCACGCAATACACTGATCTCATAGTGCAAACTGGAAAAGAGGAGAAAACACTTCATTTCCTAGTAATGAATCTAGGAAGAGACGAAGTAATCTTGGGATACCCATGGTTCACGGCGTTTGAACCCAAGATCAGGTGGGGGGATGCCACACTCGATGAAGAGTGGCAGCTGGTAGTCATCACTAGCCTGCACTTGTCAGACGAAGCCACGCCCATGGAAGCTTCCATTAAGGCATTGGAGATGTATGAACTTGACAAGGAGGCATGGGAACAGTTAATGGACAAAGAGCAAGAACCTCACATCACATTGTTGCAAAAAACTACCACGGCATCAGAATTAGTGCAACAAGAAGCTCTGAAAAAACCACATCATACATTCAAGGAAATGGTGCCAGAAGAATATCAATGGCATGCCAAAGTATTCTTGGAGGAAGCATCTAATTGTTTCCCTCCGACACGGCCATGGGACCATGCCATCGATCTACTACCAACCACCCCAGCTACGCTAGACTGCAAGGTCTACCCATTGACACAAGATGAAGGGGTAGTGCTTACCACGTTTCTTGCCAAACAAAAGGAGAAAGGGTACATTCGAGCATCGAAATCACCCTATGCATCCTCCTTTTTCTTCATAAAAAAGAAGGATGGAAAGCTGAGACCAGTCCAGGACTATCGACGTCTCAATGACATCACCATACAAAACCAATACCCCCTCCCTTTAATCCCAGAACTTATCGACCGGATACGAGGAGCATGTTTGTATTCAAAATTGGACATTCATTGGGGATACAACAATGTCCATATCAAAGAAGGCGATGAGTGGAAAGCAGCGTTCAAGACCAACCAGGGACTCTTTAAGCCCTTAGTAATGTACTTCGGACTTACAAATTCACCGTCAACGTTCCAGGCAATGATGGACGACCTTTTCCGAACCCTCATCCTAACAGGCGAAGTGATCGTCTACATGGATGACATCCTAATTGCAACAGCTGACGACCTACAACACCATCGGGCAATATTGCACGCAGTGTTATGAATTTGTGAAGAACAGGACCTCTATGTTAAACCGGAGAAGTGTGTATTCAAAGTACGCCAAGTAGAGTACCTCAGACTTATAATTGGACATGGGACCATTCAGATGGACCTGGTCAAAGTCCAAGGCATTCAAGAATGGCAACCGCCAAAGAACCTCAAAGAAGTAAGAGCCTTTTTGGGGTTTTGCAACTTCTACCGAAGATTTATCCGAGGATTCTCTGCAAAAGCGTGACCACTTCATGACCTAACAAAAAGGAAGCCATGTGGCAATGGGGACAAAAGCAGCAAGACACATTTAACGCCATCAAACAATGCATTGGTGACGAACCAGTGCTTCTTTTCCCCAACTTAAAGAAGCCATTTAAACTAGAAGTGGACACGTCAAACATAGCAATAGGGGCAGTGCTGAACCAAATAGGCCCAGACAACAAGTTACATCCTATAGCATTCCATTCGGAATCACTAAGCCAAGTGGAACGCAACTATGATATCTATGATCACGAGCTATTGGCCATAGTAAAAGCACTATGGGCTTGGAGAACATATCTGGCAGGGTCTCCTCACAAAATCATCATTCATACCAATCACACCAATCTCCAATACTGGAAAGAGCCTAGGAAGATTAATCAACGAGTGGCACGCAAATTCCTGGAACTATCAGAATACGACTTCATTTTGAAACATATTCCAGGATGCCACAACAATCGTGCAGATGCCCTATCTAGAAGAGCAGATCACGGTACAGGGGAAGAAGACAACAACGACATTATTGTCCTTCCCACTGAACAGTTCGCGTGTGCAACAGAGGTGTCCATGCACGATATGGATATCTGGACCCAAATTTCACAAAACCTTGATGAGAAAGACATCCTATGATGGGTAGAGCCATATAGTTTAAAGAAGCTAAACGGCTTATGGTGGAAGGAAAATGCCCTTGTTGTTGTCGGGGACAACAATCTTAAGCAGGGGGTAATCACCTTTTTCCACGACACTCCAAGCATGGGACACCCCGGAATTGCCAATACCTATGAGCTTTTACAACGGGACTACTGGTGGCCCAATATGCAGAAGGATGTAGAAGAATATGTTAAAGGATGTGCGACATGTCAAGCCAACAAAATAAATCCTCATCAACAAAAACTGCACTTGTTTCCCATAACTACAGACCCCGATGCAGAACCTTTTGAGGTAGTCTCCATGGACTTCATCACGAAGCTGCCCCCGTCTAAGGGATATGACTCCATCCTTACCATCACCGACCACGATTGCTCGAAGGCAGCAATTTTCATACCCTGTAACAAGTCGATATTAGCAGAAGGAGTGGCGCAACTCTACCTCCAACACGTGTATCCTCACTACGGTATCCCGTGAAAACTCATCACAGACCGAGATCCCCAATTTACATCCGCATTTATGAAAGGGTTGTGTGCGACACTGGGAATTCGTCAAAACATTTCATCAGCCTACCACCCTCAGACGGATGGCTAATCGGAGAGAACCAACCAGTGGCTTGAACAGTATCTTCGACACTGGAGCAACGTACAACGAGATAATTGGGCAGAAGCACTGCCAGTGGCACAATTCGCTCATAACTCATGGCCCAATATGACCATGAAGCACTCCCCATTCTCTCTTATCATGGGTTGGGAACCGTGAACGACGTGGACCCCAAAACCCACAACATCCCCATCAGTAGATCAGTGACTAGAAGAAATGGTCATCAGACGACAGCATGCGCAAGATTGTATCAAACATGTGCAACAACTGATGGCGAACTGAGGGAAGACCCGCTTTATCCCCTATCAAGAAGGCACTCAGGTGTGGCTAGAAGGGACTAATCTTCGAACCTTCTACCCCACTGCAAAACTAGCACCCAAACGATACGGCCCTTTCCAAATCAAGAAGGTCTTATCGGACGTATCATATGAGCTGGAACTACCAAAGACCTGGAAGATTCACCCCGTGTTTCATGCTAACCTCCTAACACCATATAAGGAGATGGAGCTACATGGGACAAACTTTGCGCGACCTCCACCTGACCTTATCGAAGGAGAAGAAGAATTTGAAGTAGAGCGCATCCTACAATCAAGGTTGTATGGCCGAGGGCGTAAACTTCAATTCCTAGTCCAGTGGAAGGGCTTTCCCATGAGTGACAGCTTGTGGAAACCCCTAGAAAACGTACGACGATCATCTGATCTTATTGCCGACTTCTACCAGCAACATCCTACCACCGATAGGGCTGGACGAAAGATATAAAGGACGCAAAAGTCGGAAGGCACTACTATTGCGCTCCTTGCTTTTCAACATGACCACCCCCATCGTTTCCACTGTTCCTCATCGCCGTCCCTCTGAGATTATTCTCGAGAACCTCACTATTCCCTCGCAGGAGGAGGGACTACCTACATTCTCACGAACCCCAAATACCCCGTACTCGATCATCAACACCACGTCCCCTATACCGCTATTGAAGCTTGCCACTGAGGCGCTTGCAGCATCACCACCATCGCCATCATCGCCACCTCCACTTGAACCCACCCCTGTAGTTCCTACTCAAGCAATACCCCAAGAGCCATTCCCTACAGAACTGGATCACATGTTAACACCCCCAGTTGCTGTTGTCAAAGCCACCCCTGACCCCATGAGAGCCTTACTAGATGATGAAGAAGAGGAAGCAGACCCTGACTACCCCGGTATCCCCTTTTTTTCAAACGACCTCACACAGCCGACCTTCTTCCCCCTTATGATCAGGGAAGAAGGACAAAAGGAGGTCACCAAATATGTAACGCCACCACAGGGGCGTTAAGTACGACGTGTACTTCCGAAGTCAACTGTCAGGGATTCTGGTAGAGCGAGTCAGTTAGGACTCAGTTCGGTGATGAATAAGAGTTGATCAAGCTTCGAGGGCTTATCAACCTTAGTCAGAGAAGACACAGCTCAGGCACGAAGGTGAGCAAAGGACTTAAGCGCAAAGGCAAGTCGAGGACGGGTTCGTGAGTACTGATGTGGTATTACACAAGAAGTCAGAACTGCTGTACAAGCCAGTCCGACTACTACCTATATACTAGTACAAGCCCCAAAGAGACAATAACAGGGCAACATAGTAGGTAAACAGATGGCGTCATGAGGAACACATGGACGCGACAGGTATCATACGATGTCAAAGATAAGACAAGGGTCTGGGTCAACTATCAGCGACACACGGTAGTCAGAGGACCAAGTGGCAGCCAATACATGGCATATAGTATTCAGTCATGGGTCATCACAGAACGTATCGTAGAAAGCGGCGATCAAAGGCGCAATGCCTATCAGTCAAGAAGGGGATCACAAGGGACGTCAGGTGTGAAAGGAAGTCAAGGATAAAGAAGCGAGGCTGTCCATAAAGGCAGACATGTGAGGGGTCTGGGTGTAGGGTGATGTCGAGGGGGACGATAATAAAGATAACAAAGATAAAGCTGTCCATGACGTACGAGGCGTGTGGGAGTCGAGACAGGTCGTATGAAGCAGGGGAAAGAGTCGCAAAGATAGGAATCCATGGATAGAGGGACGCATGGCGTCAACTTCAGGGAAAATGAGTAGAAGTCCCCTTAGCAGTGCGTCGCAAGGCAAGAAATCGTAACAAAATACATCTATTACCAGAAACATTATCAAGAATGTGTGGGTACCATGGGAAAGGGACAGCCCAGCTATGTTACATAAGTCTTTTTGTGAACTGTCTATTCTGACTGACTACCGCAAACGGTGATGGAGAATCAAATCAACCTTTTCCACCCCCACGACCCACGAAGTCTCGTTCTCGATGAAGTTCTTAACAAACTTCATGACCCAAGGCTACACGCCGACGTCTCGCGACTGCGAGAATGCTTAACATGAAGGGACACCATTAATATGTGCCGCGCTGACCTTAGACGGTTGGAAGTGTAAGCGACCCGTGACCAGTTCCATCTGGACATGGAGTTTGCAAGTGTAAGAAAGCGGCTCCAGTATGTGCGAGCAATCCCTCTTATTTTGGACAAGTACGCCGAACTCACAGCAAAACCTGTTCATCCTCGGCACACTCCAGACTTGACGCCCCTTCCACCAAGGGTTGGAGGGCCATGTGAGATGCCACGACTATAAGAAGGGGGCAAGAGCAAGAAGTGATCGAAGAAGTGCTTCATGTGCAAGTCCGCTGACCATTTGATTGCACAGTGTCCTCATCGGATGACGATGTACACATGTGCGTATTGTGGTAGCGACAGCCATGGCATCCAGTCGTGCCTTATCTGAAGGGTGTCAGCCATGGCACCCCATTATGAAGAGCCTTCCAACCGACCCCGATGGTGTGGGAAGTGCCTTCGCTTCAATGCCAGACATGATGAGATCAATTGTCCCATGTACGAGTTATGCCGAAAATGTGGAGAGCGAGGACGCCATCTATTTTTACACCGTCACACCTGCCCTGTTCCTTGAAGCCCTACCCCAGTCAATGACGTGGATGCTGATGTATACGACTACATCAACAGCAACTAGTCAGAGTCGTGGCGACTCTGAATCTAAAAGGGGGGTAATGTTACAATTTTTGGACCCCTTATCACCTTATCATCTTATCTCCCTATCATTGTCCCTCTTCCACAAATGTGTTCTGATTCATGCTTCTGTTACGATATGATCCTGTCCGTACTGAGACTCATCCCTTATCCCGCACCCTGCATTGTACGATAACGAAGGCCGATTTTACGATTTTTAGGTCCTGCAGATGTCATACGTGTCACGCGCAGTTCCGTGGAATTTCCATGTACTTTTAAAGACTTTATGCCCTTACAGCTCTCTAGGACCCGCATCCTAGGATTGTGCCATATGTTTGCCTTACGCAAACATCATGTACTAGTATATAAGTCGTACGCTACCTAGCTTGTATGGTAGTTCTGACTTCTTGTGCAATACCACACTCAGTTCTCATGAAACGACCCTTGACTCACCTTTGCATTTGAGTCCTTGACTTCGCTTGCCTTTGTGCTTGAGCTCGACCTTCTCAATCTAGGTTGATAAGCTTCAGGAGCTTGTTCAACTCTTGTTCATCCCCGTACTGAGTCCTGACTGACTCGCTCTACCAGAATACCTGACGACTGACTCAGAAGTACATGTCATACTTAATGCCCCTGTGGTGGCATTACACTGTATCTTCCCTTGCACCATCCCCAGGGAGTGAAGTACTTGCTTCCCTTTATGCTCTGCCTTTTTTTTTTTGCTCAGGGGACAACTGCAGTCCATGAGATTGTTGGTAAGTCAGTCATGTTACATGTCTACTGGCACGTGGCTCGACTTGAGCAGGAATCAGCGACACTACCCAGGAAGCGACTTAGCGATATAACGGTCCTTGTGACACGTGATCGTGAGAGTATAACAGTAAGCCCTATTCGAGGGACAATACTGACTCCAAGACGAGAATGATAAGGCAGACTCCTACTAAGAGGAGCACAAGACTTAGACAAATGAAGAAGGACGAGATAGAAGAACACAGGGTAGATTCAAGAAGACCAAGCTGCGGACTACGGCGCAGCTTGGCTATCCTTATATACATATACATGAGGGCTTTAAAGCACCTCTTGAATGGTAAGTAACCAATCATGTATAGTATGGTTATCGTGATAGTCCGTCCGAGTCATAGATATCGTACAGTATCAAGCCAATCATATATCTCCTCCTTATCATACAGTACTGGGGTTTATCAAGCCATTATCGGTGAGTCACATACCGCTATCACATGCCATCGGTCTGGGGATATGAGCTACCCGGAGTTCCGCGTCGTAACATCACCCCCTTTTCAGGGAGGATGCCCACATCCTAATACCCTCAGCTTCGGTGAAATTCTTGTTGGTCCGGTCGCTCCCAGAGGATCTCGGGGTCACCGAGTTGTCGTCACTTGCGTTTGAGGCGTGCCAGAGTATCGGCGCGGTGGAGACGAGCGGCGCATAGTGATCGCCTTCCATATAGGACTGCAATGCCCTCTTCGAGTTCCTTTATGCGTTGTTCCAAATGCTGCTGATCTTGCGTCAGCACTCGGTATTGTCGGACTTCGGTGGGGATTGACTTATCTGATAGCGCCCGCAAACACTGGTCTATCACCGGTTGCCTTTGGTATCCCCACTCCAGGGTCTTCAACTCATCCTCGGTATACTTCGGGGGTCGAGGAAGTACTGGTCTTGGTGTGGCGTAGAACGGAGATGCGTATACGCAGTCTGTTCGGTCGGTCCCCATCAAGATGATGGGGTCGTCGCTTTCAATGGCCTGGTACCAAAGAGCAGGGCGACTGACCCCCTGGATCGTGAGCAGGCAGGGTATATAGTCGCGTCCTGCATTTCGGGTCCAGCCAGCTGGGGTCTTGGCTTCGAATGGTTGCTTGAGGGGGTCCTCTATGACTTCTCGATACTTGTGTCGCATAATGGGCTCCCCGTCTGTGGTGGAGGCGTGTGGGGTGTCGTCGGGTAAATGTTCGTATCGTCCATAAGTAATGTGGGGGTGCTCAGCTGGGTAGAGATCGGTTTCCTGATCGACGTGTCCGAATTCTTGAGCCTGGACTTGCGCATTCGTCTGATTTCGGCGCGCCTCTTCAGCAGCTTCTCTCTCTGCATGGTGTGCGCAGCATTGAGCTGCTCATTGGTCCACACCTGCGCGGTGTGCCACCATAGCTTCGCGGGCCTCTTCACCGTTGCCTTGAAGGCGGAGTCGTATTGGTACGGGCTTGGTGTCGCTCGCATCTTCTCCCACAATGAGAGGATCATCCCGAGTTCCTTGGCAATACTCCTCCGTGTCAGGAACGTTCCACACTGTAAGCAGCCGGGGCTGTAGTGCACTTTTGGACAGTGTTGCCTGCACAGGGCCAAGGAAGGCGCACTCCACTGCGGCGAGTTCGTCTCTAGTAATTGGGGCAACCACCGTACCCTCGTCTTCTGCAGTTGCAGAGACCATAGCGGCTCCTTTTCCTGCGCTGTAGTCTCCGCTGTCGTCGTCTTCAACGGTCTCCCATCCAAGGGCGGTGGTGTTACCGGTTTCGTGGACATGCTGGAGTCGACGTCGTGCTTCATCGAGGGAGATGAGTCCCTCCAGTAGTTCGGCTGAGAACACTTCTTCAGCGGTTTTAGTGGCATAATAGGCAAAGTCCATGAGAGGGGTGTTGTTGGCAGTAGTGGGTAGAGGATACAAAGGAGGGGAATGGAGGGACTCATCGGATTGAGTGGTCCTTAAGTAGGTTCTGACGTCGGAGTTTGACTGCTCGTACTCCCTTATCTTGTCCTTGGCAAAGATATCGGCTTTGTTGACCCACTGATTCTCCGAGTCGGGATAGCCAAGCCACTTTACCAGATACTGCCGTGTGCGTCGTCTGCCAAAAAGCTGAGTGTCTAGAATCTTCTCGACCTCGTATTCCTCTTCCCCTTCCACAAGTTCCGGTGGCAGACGTGTGAAATTTGGTCCGTGTATGGTGGTCTCACAATAAGGCGTGAGAAGATCGATATGAAACACCGGGTGGATCTTCCATTGAGCCGGCAGTTTCAGGCGATAAGAATAGGGGGACATCACCTGGTTGACCTGAAAAGGACCATGCCGTTTGGCCGCTAGCTTGGTGCTTGGTTGACTCGTCCTAAGGTTGCGCCCATCTAGCCACACCTGATCTCCAACTCTGTACCTGGGCGTATCTTTGTGTTTGACCCATAGAGTTTGAGCCTTGGTTATCAGTGATTGCGCTTCTTGTCGTGCTTCCTTTAGCTGCTCCATGCGTGTCGTTATCTGGGGAATGGAAGACGGCTTATCCGTCCAATCAGCACGAGGGTGGTATCCCATGAGAAGCTCGAAGGGAGACTTCCTTGTCGTTTCGTGGGGCCACGAGTTATGCACGAATTTGGCTAGTGGTAGATAGTGAAGCCAGTCCTTCTGATGGTAATCCACCTGGAAGCGTAGATATTGCTCCAGCCATTGATTGGTCCGTTCGGACTGGCCATCCGTCCTTGGATGATACACAGACGAAATATTTTGTTCGATCCCTAATTGCCTGCACAGTTCTCTGGTGAACCGGGACGCGAACCTCAGATCTCTGTCGGATATTATTTTAGTGGGGAGTCCATACCGTGCAAACACGTTCTTGGCGTATAGCTGGGCTGTTTCTTCCGCTGTTATATCTTCGCTGCACGGTATGAAGACTGCTGCCTTGGTGCAGTCATGATCAGTGACTGTCAGGATGGAATCGTACCCCCCTGACACCGGAAGTTTGACAATGAAGTCCATTGCTACAACTTCAAATGGTTTGGCCTCTGGCTGAGGGAATATTGGTTGCAGGGGCGCTCGAGTTGGTCGTGTGTTGACCTTGTTTTGCTGACATTCCGCACAACCCTTGACGTATTCCACAATGTCTTTGGTCATTCCTGGCCAGAAGTACCGTTTAGCTACAAGCATGCCAGTCTTCGTCATTCCTGGATGTCCGTAAACTGGGGGACGATGGTGAGCGTTGATTATTTCACGTTTCTCAAGTACTCCCCCGGTTACAACGTGCCTTCCTTCTTTGAGCCATACCCTGTCAATTTTCATAAGTTGGTGTGTGTTTATCCAGTGCTGTATTTGGGTCTCATCTTGAGCATATCCTGACCCCGTGGGTTCCACCATGGTCGTGGTGGACGTTTGCAAAAACATGTGATCCGGGAGTACTACGACGTCCCAATTGTCATTGTCACCGGTGTTGTAGTCACTCCTTCAGGAAAGGGCGTCCGCGCGCCCATCCGCTTGTCCTGCAACGTGTTTAATCTTGATTGGGTATTCGGATAATTCGACCACTTCCCTTGCTATTCGCCTGTTAATATTTTGAGGGCTACACCAGTATAACAGGTTTGCGTGGTCTGAGTGGACGATAATGTCGTGTGGAGACCCAGCCAGTAAGGGTTTCCAGTGTTTGAGTGCTTCCACTATTGCAAGTAGTTTGAGATCGTAGACGTGATAGTTCCGTTGAGCCGGGTCTAGCGTCTTGGAGAAGTACCCAATTGGGTGTTTTTTGCCGTCTTCCTTCTTTTGTAGAAGGACTCCTCCTATCGCATATCCAGATGCGTCCACCTCAAGTTCAAACTGGTCTGTTAGCACTGGATGGGCTAATATCGGTTCTTGCATAACCCGTGCTTTGAGGGTTTCGAACGTGCTTTGTTGGTCTGGTCCCCATTTCCATTCCTCGTTCTTCCTCGTGAGTGTATTCAATGGTCGTGCGTGATGGGCAAAACCCCTAATGAAGGCGCGATAAAAATTGCAAAAACCGAGGAAAGAACGAACATCCTTAATGGTTTTAGGAACCGGCCAGTCGTGAATGCCAGCAATTTTTGCAGGGTCCATGCGAGTCACCCCCTTTTCAAGGATTACCCCCAGGTAATCCATGGAGGACGCATGGAAGACGCATTTTTCGGGTTTGAAATAAAGGTCGTGATCAAGAGCAACTTGAAGAACGTCACTAACTGCAGCAATGTGGCCGTCGAGACCGGTTTGCAAAGTGATGCTGATATCGTCCATATAGATGCGAATTGTGGTGCCGAGGGGTTCATGTTTTAGTATGACGTCGCGAAATATGAAGTTCATCATGGTCTGGAATGTTGCCAGGGAGTTGGTGAGTCCAAAGTACATGACTGTAGGTTCGAAGAGACCATAGCGCGTTTTAAACGCCACTTTCTCCTCGTCCCCTTCCTTGATACAGATATTATTATACCCCCATCGGATATCCAACTTGGTATAGATGTCAGCATTGCTCAAGTCCGTAATGAGATCTGAAATAAGAGGGAGAGGGTATTGGTTGCGTATGGTGACATCATTGAGTTTCCGATAATCCTGCACCAGTCGGAGCTTCCCATCTTTCTTCTTGACGAAGAAGAAGGGTGATGCGTAAGGGGATTTGGATGGTTGAATGTACCCCTTGCTGAGCTCGTCGTTCAAAAACTTCTGAAGAGCTTCGTCCTCTGCCCTTGTGAGTGGGTAAACCTTGCAATCTAACGCTGCCGGAGCGTTTGGTTTCAGTTCGATGGCGTGATCCCATATACGTTTTGGCGGAAAGCGGTGTGATTCTTCTTCACTGAAGACTTTTGCAAATTGTTTGTATTGGGAAGGTAGTGTGGCCGCTTTTGTGTATTGCTGCGCTTGAATTGCAAGTTCTGTTGCTGTAGTACGGAGGACACACTGCTCTTCTAGCTGTTCCACAATACGTTCCCGTTCTTCATATGTCGGTCCTGTGATAGCAGCGCCAATAATTGGTTGACGCATGATACACGGGTTTACGGACTGGATAATGACAGGTAGCATTTCTTCATGTATAGTGGCGTATTTCCATGTAAACTTTGGTTTGAACGTGGCCAGCCACAGGTATCCAAGCACCATGTCCTCATTCCCGATGTCCATGATGAAGAACCTCATCTCCTTATGGATTCCTTTAGTGCGTACATTGAGGTCCACATAATGAGTGATGGACCCCCCTTTGTTTTCCGTGTTATCGATATTCCATATCTTTTGTGGTTTTTCCAGGGGAACCAGTCCCAACCCCATTCGTTTTGCAAATTTGTGGTTCATAAAGCAGTCGGTGGCTCCGCTGTCCACTAGTGCTTTACTGTCAGCCATTGCGTGATGTGTGCAAGTCAAAATTGGGATATGCATAGATCGGAAACGCGTAGTTACTATTACAACATCACGAGAATGTATTGCCCTCACCCAGGCCGCCGGGTTTAGGCGTTTGAAAAATCCTCCTGCTCCCAAATTCCTTTCATCACCAATTCTTGTGTTTCGTTGCTCTTGTTGGTGATTGTTTGAAGTACTTGTGCTGCCTCTTGTTGTGGTGATAAATTCATAGTGGCGCGGACTTGCGCTGGTGGTTGCTGACTTTGTCGTGGCTTCCGGGGCTGTGTACAATCGCGACTGAAATGTCTGTATCGCTGACAATTATAACATTGTACTCCCCTATTGTCGCGGGGTAGTCCTCCTTGTCGCTGGACGTACCCTCCTCTAGGTACGTATCATCCTCTTGATCCTTGAGTGTAGGGTCAGAAGTTTGAGTCATTGGGGCTCATATCTTTGGATCCTGCAACCACCGCGACACTGTTATCGACTTCTCCTCCTCTTGCTCTGGCCCGGGCAGACGTATCCATTGCATCGGGATGTGTGAGATGCAGAGGCGGGAAATATCCTCCTTGGTTTCCGAAACGGTTCCGGTACTTCTCCAAATTCTTCTTTCCTTCGTTAAAGTGGTTTTGCAGGTGGATATATTGTTCCTGTCTCTTGAGGAGGGCCGCCTTCCACCCTTCGTAGCTTTGTGGATTGTCGAGCGTATAGCATTGTTCGTATAGCTTGCGCGGGAGTCCCTTGGTGAACACATTGATCACCATTGGTGAGTCTGCTTGGTAGCCAGCACACCACACTAGTTCTTCAAATCTAGACACGTACTTGTTGATATCCATTCCTTGCATATATATCCCTTCTTGCAGCGTTGTTCATGCTTGCTCTTGCTCCAGGGTGTTCGTGAATCGCCGTTTGAAGCTTCGGTAGACGGCCTCCCATATCCTCTCGTCGTTTTCTCGTATTCCGTTTCCAATTTGTAGTGTTAACCACCTGGTGTGGGTGGTTATCCATTCGTTAAGGTCATCCCCTTCTAGGAACGTGAGGAAGAGGATAGCGCGTGAATACGCTTCGCGCATAGTCTGTGTGTGGTGATTCATGCCCCTGTACAATTCCCATTTAGTTAGGAAGGTTTCAGTGGCTTTTCTGTCTCTGCAAAAAATAGGAGGGGGCTGTCCTTGTAGTTTGTTGTAATCCCCTCTTCCGTTAGGGTCTCCTCCACCACCTCCGCTCCTGCCACCACCTCCGCCTCCTGAGGGTGGCGGTCCTCTAGGCAGTGGTCATGATGGTATGCCTCCGGGGTATCGTCCTGGGGGTCTGCCTCCTCGAGGGATGTTAGCAGGTACCCCTTCTCCTTCAACGTGTTGTCTTGCTAAATAGCTCCAGACTCTGCTTTGCTCTCTGTCGGATGGTGGATCGGGTTGATCTGGCCCATACATTCATTGGTTGGCCAGTTCGTCCAACGTTATGTGATGTCCGGTGTTTGGGTCGATGACCCGTTCTGGTTGAAGCGGTGATGGTGCCCTTTCGTCTTCTTGTTTGTTCTGTATCCTTCGTTCCGCAAGTTGATCTGCCATGATACGATGCAAGGTTCCGGGTAGCTCGTATCCCCAGACCGGCGGCATGTGATAGGGGTATGTGACTCATAAAGATAACGACCCGATAACCCCAGTACTGTACAATAAGAATGAGGTATGCGATTGGCTCGCCATTGTACGATATCTATGACTCAGACAGACTCTTACGATAACCATACTGTACATGATTGGCTACTTACCTTTCAAGAGGCGCTTTAAAGCCCTCGCGTACATGTATATAAGGTTAGCCAAGCTGCGCCGTAGTCTGCAGCTTGGTCTTCTCGAATCTACTCTGTCTTATCCGTCTTGCCTTGCGCTCCTCTTGATAGGAGTCTGCCTTATCATTGTTACCTTTGAGTCAGTATTGTCCCACGACTAGGGCTTGCTGTTATACTCCACGATCACGTGCCACAAGGGCCGTCATATCGCTAAGTCATTCTTTGGTAGTGTCGCCTATTAGCTGCTCAAGTCGAGCCACGTGCCAGTAGACACGTAACATTAAGACCAAGCTCCCACCGTGGCGACCAAAACTACCGCAGACAGCTGGGTATTCGCACAATACTCTATCGAGAGAAGAGGAGATCGAAATGTCCCTGTCCAATATCTTGCAAACGCGTGGTGGGGAACGATCGACAACGTTACCGGGTATTGGGTGGACATACCCACGAGACCATCAAGGGTTTATCCAGTTGAGTTCAACTTCGAACACATGTGTTGGACTGAAGTTGCGTGGAGTCCCCGTAGACAAAGGTGGGACGTGCTACAACCCATGGGACCAGAATACTGGTGCAACATACTACAAAACGAGGTGGTACATAGGGACCAGTGGGGACCACTTGACGGTGCAGAAGACGACAGTGCACCAGCGCCATCAGAAGGCCGCACCGAACCAACGACCACAGAAGACGAAGTAGGAGACCACTCAGACGCGGAAGAAGCGCAACAGCTACAGCGCATTAATGAGATACGTATCAATTCTTTGACCACCCGGGCAGAAAATATCACAATCAGATCCCCTGCAGCCATGGCCACTGAAACACGCATGTACACGGAAGAGGAAAACTGACTCGCCAACGCACTGGCGGAGTGAAGGATACAAAACGCCCAAGGAGAAGAAGCTCCACCATCCTTACAACCCGAAGAACATGTCATCGATCCAAATACAGGACACCACGTGACCCTCGACAAACTCACAAACCAACGCATGTACGGCCCCGATCAACCTGATCCACCGTCGGACAGAGAACAGAGTCGGGTATGGAGTTACCTGGCAAGGCAACGCGTAGAAGGCGAAGGAATACCCGCCAACATCCCACGAGGAGGAGGACCTCCCAGACAATACCCTGGAAGGATACTGTTATGCCCTAGCAGGGGCGTTGTGCAAGGAGTGGTTTAAGGGTTCGGAGTATCTGTGAAGACACACACTAATAGATGAGCAAAGACGTCTATTGTCTGTGATGCTACGACTCTAGTAGTGTCTAATAGATGTTATGCACAGTGTGCACAACTGACTTAGTGACAGGACACCTAGTCCGAAGTGTAAGACACTTCTCTACGCCTAATCTTGGTGGCGAACTAAGTCAATCAGGTGTGGCGTTGTTATAGTACAACTGCAAAGACTTCGAAGGAGGGTTTGACTCGATTAGAGTCGAGAGAGGTGGTTCACAAGATGAGAGAAGAACTGTTCACACCAAAGGTACGAAGGCAAGGTTGCTAGATTGCAAACAAAGCCAAGTCTGGCTTCTTACAGTGTAAAGTACAAGTATATATAGTGCTCAAGTCCAAAGACAAACACACAAGGACAGACATATGCAAATGTTGTTATCTGGGGTTTTCTTATCCGAAGCACAAGACAATAGGGGATAAACCACATATAGGACAAAGGGGACACACCAATGGAGTAACAAAGATAACAGAACTGAAGCAAAGGTAAGTGGAAACATACATGTGAAAGGACTGAAGCGTCCGGATCATAACAGATACCGCCACGCCAACCACCAGGAGGACTGCCCCCACCAGGTGGTGGTGGCGGCGGTGGTGGCGGAGGCGGAGGCAGCGGCGGTGGCGGAGGGGTAGATCCTCTTGGAAGAGGAGACTACAACAAATTACAAGGACAGGCCCCTCCTATCTTCCGCGGGGATAGAAAGACCACTGAAACCTTCCTCACCAAGTGGGAATTATACAGGGGTATGAACCATCACACGCAAATGATGCGCGAAGCATACTCGCGTGCCATCCTTTTCCTCACCTTCCTGGAGGGGGACGACCTCAACGAGTGGATCACCACTCACACCAGGTGGTTAACACTTCAAATCACGAACGGAATACCAGAAGACGACGAAAGAATATGGGAAGCTGTATACCGGAGCTTCAAGCGTCAATTTACAAATACGATGGAGCAAGAACAGGTGCGAACAGCACTACAAGAGGGGATATACATGCAAGGAACGGATATCGACAAGTACATGTCCAGATTTGAAGAATTAGTGCAGCGCGCTGGCTACCGTGCAGACTCGCCCATGGTGATCAACGTGTTCACCAAGGGGCTCCCGCGCAAGCTATACGAACAATGCTACACGCTCAACAACCCACAAAGCTACGAAGGGTGGAAAGCGGCACTCCTTAAGAGGCAGGAACAGTATATCCACCTGCAAAATCACTTCAGCGAGGGGAAGAAGAACCTGGAAAAGTATCGAAGTCGCCCTGGAAATCGAGGCGGGCACTTCCCACCTCCGCACCTGTCACACCCAGATGCCATGGACACGTCCGCTCAAGCTAGAGCAAGAGGAGGAGAAACTGACAACAGCACTGCGGCGGTCGCGGGGTCCGAAGATATGAGCCCCAACAACTCAAACTTCCAATCATACACTCAAGGATTGAGGGGGCAATATGCACCCAGAGGAGGATACATCCAACGACAAGGGGGACAACCCCGTGATACCAGGGGAGTGCAATGTTATAACTGTCAACGATACGAACATTTCAGTCGCGACTGCACACAGCCCCGGAAGCCACGACAAAGTCAACCACCAGTTCAAGTCCGCACCACCACGAACCTGTCACCACAACAGGAGGCAGCACAAGTACTTCAAATGATCACTAACAAAAGCGACGCAACTCAAGAACTGGTCATGAAAGGAATATGGGAAAGGGAGGATTTTTCAAGTGCCTGAACCCGGTGGCCTGGGTGAGGGCAATACATTCTCGTGATGTTGTAATAGTAACTACGCGTTTCCGATCTATGCATATCCCAATTTTGACTCGCACACATCACGCCATGGCCGACGTCAAAGCACTGGTGGACAGCGGAGCCACTGACTGCTTCATGAACCACAAATTCGCAAAACGAATGGGGTTGGGACTGGTTCCCCTGGAAAAACCACGAAAAATATGGAATATTGACAACACGGAGAACAAAGGGGGGTCCATCACTCATTATGTGAACCTCGACGTACGCACTAAAGGAATCCATAAGGAGATGAGGTTTCTTATCACGGATATTGGAAATGAAGACGTGGTGCTTGGATACCCGTGGCTGGCCACGTTCGAACCAAAGTTCACGTGGAAGTACGCCACCATACATGAAGAAATGCTGCCCGTTGTTATTCGGTCCGTAAATCCGTGTATCACACACTGACCAATTATTGGCGCCGCCACTACAGGACCGACGTACGAAGAACGAGAACACATTGTGGAACAGCTAGAGGAGGAGTGTGCCCTCCATACTACGGCAACAGAACTTGCCATTCAAGCACAGCAATACACCAAAACAGTCACGATACCACCCCAGTACGAGCGATTCGCAAAAGTATTCAGCAAAGAAGAATCGCACCGGTTCCCACCCAAATGGGTGTGGGACCACGCCATCGAACTCAAACCAAATGCCCCAGCGGCATTAGATTGCAAAGTATACCCACTCACCTGAGCGGAAGACGAAGCCCTCCAGAAGTTCTTAAGTGACAAGCTAGGCAAGGGATACATCCGACCCTCAAAATCCCCCTACACGTCACCCTTCTTCTTTGTCAAGAAAAAGGATGGTAAACTCCGGCCGGTACAGGACTACCGGAAACTTAATGATGTCACCGTGCATAACCAATACCCCCTCCCACTCATCTCGGACCTCATTACGGACCTGAGCAATGCCAACCTATAACTGGATGTCCGCTGGGGGTACAACAATGTGCGCATCAAGGAGGGGGATGAGGAGAAGGCCGCGTTCAAGACACGCTACGGTCTCTTCAAACCCACCGTCATGTACTTCGGACTCACAAACTCACCGGCAATGTTCCAAACTATGATGAACTTCATCTTCCGGGACATCATACTCAAGCATGAGCCTCTCGGTACCACCATTCATGTTTACATGGACGACATCGGCATCGCTTCGCGTACTGGATTTGTGGGTCACGTCACCGCAGTCAGCGACGTTCTTCAGGTTGCCCTCGATCACGACCTATATTTCAAACCGGAGAAATGCGTATTCCATGCACCTTCCATGGATTACCTGGGGGTAATCCTTGAAAAGGGGGTGACTCGCATGGACCCAGCAAAAATTGCGGGTATTCGCGACTGGCCGACCCCCAAAACTGTTAAGGACGTCCATTCTTTTCTCGGCTTTTGCAATTTTTATTGCGCCTTCATTAAAGGTTTCACCCACCTTGCACGACCTCTGAACACACTCACAAGGAAGAACGAAGAATGGAGATGGGGATCAGCCCAGCAAAACGCATTCGACACCCTCAAGGCATGAGTAATGCAAGAACCAATACTGGCACATCCAGTATTGGCAGACCAATTCGAACTCGAAGTTGATGCATCAGGCTACGCAATAGGAGGAGTCCTCTTACAGAAGAAAGAAGACGGAAAGAAGCACCCGATTGGATACTTTTCGAAAACACTAGATCCCGCCCAGCGAAACTATCACGTGTACGACCTCGAACTACTGGCAATAGTAGAGGCACTCAAACACTGGAAACCACTACTGGCGGGATCTCCGCACGACATCATCGTCCATTCCGACCATGCAAACTTGCTATATTGGCAAAGCCCTCAGAACATTAATAGGCAAATAGCAAGGGAAGTGGTCGAATTATCCAAGTATCCAATCAAAATAAAGCACGTTGCAGAACGGGCCAACGGACGTGCCGACGCCCTTTCACGAAGAAGTGACTATGACACAGGAGACAACAACAACCAGAACGTGGTGGTCCTCCCGGACCACATGTTCATATGAACAACAGACGCAACTTCAGTAGAGTCAGCAGATGGGGAGTACCCACAAGATGAAGCACAAATACAGCATTGGATTAACACTCATCGACTCATGAAGACGGGGGGAGTGTGGTACAAAGAAGGTCGACATGTTATTACCGGGGGAGTACTTGAAAAATGTGCAATCATCGATGCTCACCATTCTCCTCCAGTGTACGGACACCCGGGCATGACTAAGATGGGCACGCTTGTAGCTCGGCATTACTTCTGGCCAGGAATGACCAAGGACATCATGGAGTACGTCAAGGGGTGTGCAGCATGCCAACAAAACAAGGTCAATACGCGACCGACACGTGCACCCCTCCAACCAATATTCCCTAAACTGGAGGCAAAACCATTCGAAGTAATAGCAATGGACTTTATCGTAAAACTACCGTCATCGGGAGGGTACGATTCCATTCTGACAGTCACAGACCACGACTGCACAAAGGCGGCCGTATTCATACCCTGCTGCGAAGACATATCGGCGGAAGAGACCGCTCAGTTATACGCTAAGCACGTCTTCGCCCGCTATGGACTCCCCACTAAAATTATATCGGACAGAGATCCCCGGTTTGCGTCCCGATTTGCAAGAGAACTATGCCGACAGCTGGGGATCGAACAAAATATCTCATCAGCTTATCACCCAAGGACGGATGGACAGTTAGAGCGAACCAATCAGTGGCTCGAGCAATATCTGCGCTTCCAGGTCGAATACCATCAGAAGGACTGGCTCCACTATCTGCCATTGGCGGAATTGCACATAACTCGTGGCCCCACGAGATAACAAGGAAGTCCCCTTTTGAACTTCTCATGGGATATCATCCTCGCGCTGATTGGATGGATAAGCCATCGTCTATACCTCAGATAACAACACGAATGGAGCGACTGAAAGAAGCACGACAGGAAGCGCAGTCGCTGATAACAAAGGCCCAGGCCTTATAGGTCAAGCACAAAGATACGCCCAAGTTCAAGGTTGGCGACCAAGTATGGCTAGATGGGCGCAACCTGAAGACCAGCCAGCCAAGTGCAAAGCTGGCGGCAAAAAGGCACGGACCCTTTACGGTAGACTAGGTGATGTCGCCATACTCTTATTGCTTGAAATTGCCAGCTCAGTGGAGAATCCACCTGGTGTTTCACATCGATCTTCTCACGCCTTATCGCGAAACCACCCTTCATGGACCAAATTTCACATGTCCGCCACCGGATCTTGTGGAAGGAGAAGAGGAATATGAAGTCGAGAAGATTCTGGACACTCGGCTGTTCGGCAGAAGACGAACACGGCAATATTTGGTCAAATGGCTCGGATACCCAGACTCGGAGAACCAGTGGGTCAACAAGGCCGATATCTTTGCCGAAGACAAGATAAGGGAGTTTGAAAGACGAACCTCCGACACCGAAACATATTTAAGGAGTACCCAAGTTGCTGAGTTGTCCCATTCCCCATTCCCTTCTTACTCTCTTATTGTCAAGGTCTCAGCAGGGACCTTGGGTGCGACTTGCACAAAATAAGAACAGAGGTACAAGGGTTCTGTGTGTGACAATTGATATAGTTCAAAAGTCAAGACTTCGGTGGTGGGACCCTAATTAAAGGGGTTCCCCTAGTATGGTGATGAGAAGAAGAGAGGGGCACACAGGATAAGACAATGAAGACGATGGTATTGCTGATGAAAAGACGAAGACAGAACTAAGGAACTACTATGTCTATGGAGGGTTTATATAGATGAGGATGACCCACAGCTAACTCCTAAAACCCGACCCACTTGTAACTCCAGGGTCTGACCCACTACAAAGTCCTAGACAATCACATGTAAGGTGAGCAATCACATGTAAGGTAGGTAGTCACATGTAAGTAGTACTGCGTCAGTGGTCAAGTACCAAGTCCGTAAAAGTAAAGTAAAAGAAAAAGAAAAATGTCCATGGGATCATGACACTTATAACCCACATCCCTTCCATGGACTTTGCGTACTATGCCACTAAAACCGCTGAAGAGGTATTCTCAGCCAAGCTACTGGAAGGACTCATCTCCCTTCCCGAAGCGCGACGACGACTCCAGCGGGTCCACGAAACAGGCAACACCACCGCCCTCGGATGGGAAACCATCAATGACGACAGCAACAACGACGGAGACCACAGCGCAGGAGAAGGAGCCGCTGTGGTCCATGCAACTGCAGAAGACGAGGGTACGGTGGTTGCCCCAATTACCCAAGACGAACTCGCCGCTGTGGAGCGCGCCTTCCCCGGCCCTGCGCAGGCAACACTGTCCAAAGACGCACTACAGCCCCGGCTGCTTACAGTGCGGAACGTTCCTAACGAGGAGGAGTGTCGCCGTGGAACTTATGAAAACCCTCTCATCATGGGAGAAGATACGAGCGACTCCGAACCCCTACCAATACGCTACCGCTTTCAAGCCGACCATGAAGAGGCCAGCAGAGCTGTGGTGGTACACAGCGCAAGCATGGACGACCGAGCAACTCGACGCCGCAAGCACCGCGAGATGTGAGAAGCTGCTGAAGCGTTGCGCCAAAATAAAGAGGCTGCGCGAGCAATGGCTCAGGAATTCAGGACAGTAGACCGGGAAACGGAGTTATACCCAGCTGAGCACCCCCACATCACGTATGGACGATTTGAACACTTACCCGACGACACCCCATTCGCCGCTACCACCGATGGGGAACCCATTATGCGCCATAAATGGTGAGACCCCCTAGAAGACCCCCTCAAACAACCGTTTGAGGCAAAGACTCCCATCGGATGGACACGCAACGCCGGGAGCGACTATATCCCAGCTCCCCTCACTATCCAGGGAGTCACACGGCCGGCGCTGTGGTACCAGTTCATCAAAAGCGACGACCCCATCATCCTACTGGGGATGGACCGTACCGATCGGGTGTACGTATCCCCGTTCTACGCTAGTCCCAGGGCTGTGCTCCCCAGGCCACCCAAATACACCGAAGAAGAGTTGAAGAAGATCGAGTGGGGGCATCCCTGGCAGCCTGTAATGGACCAATGCCTACAGGGCATCAAAGATAAGTCCATTATCGCTGAAGTATGCCAATACTGAGCGCTGACGCAAGATCAGCAGTGCCTCGAACAACGTATCCGGGAGCTCGAAGCGGGCGTCGCTGTGTTGTACGGGCGGAGGTCACTATGTGCCGCCCGCCTTCACAGGGCCGACGCTCTCGCACGCTTGGAAAGGGAGCAACGACAACTCAGAGACCCAGAAATACTCTGGGAAACAACCCGACCATACCAAGTACCGACGAGAGCGAGGCTATTAGGATGTGGGCATCCTCCTTGAAAAGGGGGTGATGATATGATGTGAGGTTCCGGGTAGCTCATATCCCTGGACTGGCGGCATGTGATAGGGGTATGTGACTCATAAAGATAACGACCTGATAACCCCAGTACTGTACGATAAGAACGAGGTATGCGATTGGCTCGCCATTGTACGATATCTATGACTCGGACGGACTCTTACGATAACCATACTGTACATGATTGGCTACTTACCTTTCAAGAGGCGCTTTAAAGCCCTCACGTACATGTATATAAGGTTAGCCAAGCTGCGCCGTAGTCCACAGCTTGGTCTTCTCGAATCTACTCTGTCTTATCCGTCTTGCCTTGCGCTCCTCTTGATAGGAGTCTGCCTTATCATTGTTACCTTTGAGTCAGTATTGTCCCACGACTAGGGCTTGCTGTTATACTCCACGATCACGTGCCACAAGGGCCGTCATATCGCTAAGTCGTTCTTTGGTAGTGTCACCTATTAGCTGCTCAAGTCGAGCCACGTGCCAGTAGACACGTAACATGCCAACCTATTTTCTTCCTCGGTATAGGTGCGTGTTTCTGTAGCCATGGCTGCGGGGGATCGGATGTTGATTTGCTCTGCTTGTATAGCTAGGGAATTGATACGTATCTTGTCAATTCGTCGTCTCTGCTGCTCTTTCTCGGCGTCAGGACGATCCCCTACTTCGTCTTCTGTTGTGGTTTGGTCGGTATCTTCTGATGGTGCTGGCGCACTATCGTCTTCTTCGCCGTCGATTGGACCCTACTGGTCTTGATGTACCACTTCACTTTGTAGGATGTTGCAATTGTATTCTGGTCCTGTGGGTTGAAGTATGTCCCACCGTTCTCTGTGAGGGCTCCAAGCAACTTCTGTCCAGCACGTATGTTCGAAATTGAACTCAACTGGGTAAACTCTTGATGGTCTCGTGGGTATGTCTACCCAGTATCCAGTAACGTTGTTTATCGTTCCCCACCACGCGTTTCCAAGATAACGGGTGGGAACATTTCGATCTCCTCTTCATTCGATGGAGTATTGTGCAAATACCCAACTATCTGCGGTAGTTTCGGTCACCACGATGGGAGCTTGGTCTTAATGTTACATGTCTACTGGCACATGGCTCGACTTGAGCAGGAATCGGCGACACTACCCAGGAAGCGACTTAGCGATATAACGGTCCTTGTGACACGTGATCGTGAGAGTATAACAGTAAGCCCTATTCGAGGGACAATACTGACTCCAAGACGAGAATGATAAGGCAGACTCCTACTAAGAGGAGCACAAGACTTAGACAAATGAAGAAGGACGAGATAGAAGAACACAGGGTAGATTCAAGAAGACCAAGCTGCGGACTACGGCGCAGCTTGGCTATCCTTATATACATATACATGAGGGCTTTAAAGCACCTCTTGAATGGTAAGTAACCAATCATGTATAGTATGGTTATCGTGATAGTCCATCCAAGTCATAGATATCGTACAGTATCAAGCCAATCACATACCTCCTCCTTATCATACAGTACTGGGGTTTATCGAGCTGTTATCGGTGAGTCACATACCGCTATCACATGCCATCGGTCCGGGGATACGAGCTACCCCGAGTTCCGCGTCATAACAAGTCATGTGCTACCTCAAACACAGGATTTACACAGCCCATACAGTTTTCCTGGTTATAATTGGTGCCACTGAAGTGTGTTCATCATGCTCAGATAATCAAAACGAATCAATTAAGCCTAATTTTGAGTATTGGGTGCTAAATTTGGGGGGGTGGCCAACTTTTGAGGGTGTAATTTAATAAGTTACATTTTTTGAAAGAACTGATGCACGACATCAGCCAGGATGATCACCACATCATCTCTGACCACCATTGCATCGATTCCAGGCATTTCCGAAGTCATAAAAATTTGTCATAAAAATTTGTTGAGTTTGATTGTCCGGCACTGTATGCTTTTTCGTTTACTGTGTCACGTGACCAAAGTTACATAAATTACACAAGCGAGATAGTTATGATGAACACGTGGGCAGATCCACGTGACGTGTTAGGGGGGGGGTTGAGCTGGGACAGTTAGGTGGGCCAGTTGCCCCGACTTTTTTGACTCAGTTCGGGTGCCAAAAAATCACATGGGACAACTGTTTTGAAAACTGCTGTAAAGTCATTCACATTTTATATATTGTATGATGATACCAGATTCCGACTATCTAGGAGTATCCTACACAACATCCATGGGCAAATTTCGGCCACAGATCGCATTCCGTTAAGATAATTCCGCTCCTATCCCCATTTAACCTCGATGTACAATAAAAGTTCCGCTTCCCAGTCATTTTCTCAGTGTCCCTGTGCGCGCTCTCTGCACCTCTAGCCTTCTTAACCCCTGGCGGTTACCCTCTAATCATGCGCTGCCACCACCTCTCTGTCCTCTCTGTCCTCGCCGCCGCGCCCCTCGCCACCTTCGCAACGTCTTTCGCACGACCTTGGGACGACGTACGTACCAAGCACACATGGAATGCCGTCCCGCCAGATTGGGATTCCCTTGGTCGCCCTCCCGCTGGCACCACCATCGACCTCCACGTTGCGCTCAAGGCCCACAACGAGAGTGCCTTGATTGACGCGCTGTACAAGGTCAGCGACCCCAAGAGCTCAAAGCACGTCCTCTCCGACACTCTTTCGCGCACAATGTACTCACATGTGCCACTACTCTGTCGAAGATATGGTGCACACCTTTCAAAGGAACAGGTCGCTCAGCTTGTCACGCCACACCCAGACACGCTCGAGCTCATCAACTCCTGGCTTGAACACCACGGAGTGCCGTCCTCATCCGTCTCAACGACACACGGCGGCAGCTGGCTGACGCTGACCGGGGTGCCCGTGTCCCAAGCCAATGCACTGCTCGGCGCATCGTACCAGCTCTACCGGCGCACAGGGACGAATGACACCACTATTCTCCGCACGATCGGCTATGCACTCCCCGCGGTGCTGCACACACACGTGCAAACCGTCGTGCCGACGACGTACTTTGACTCCATGCGTACACCGCAGCAGACGCCGTGGAGGAGCGCCGTCAGGGCACCTGCGGATATGGGGTCGAGAGAGCCCGTGACGATGCTATCGAGTCGCAATAATAAAGTCACGCCGTCGGACGTACGCTGGCTGTACAAAACGTCCGCCTATGTGCCGGTCGCAACGGACCGGAATAAGATCGGGATAGGAGGCTTCTTGAACGAATACCTGAGCCCGGTGGATTTGAACACGTATATGGCCGAATATCGCACAGATGCGGTGGGCGTGGGTTACCGCGTCGCGGTGATCAACGGCGGCGGGTATGACCCTCGCCGCCCGTCCAATGAGGGGAACCTCAACATGCAGTGGACGCAGGCTATGGCATACCCGACACCGCACATCTTCTACAGCACCGGTGGTAGTCTTCGCTTACAACCCGACAACAAAGAACCGGCCAAGGGCGACACATGGCTGGAGTGGCTCAGATTCATGCTCAAAGATCAGAACGTCCCGCAGACGATCGTCACTCCGTATTCTAACTACGAGAGAGATCTCCCGCTGGAGTATACAAGGGCCCTATGCAAACTGTTCGCCCAACTCGGTACCCGTGGCGTCAGCGTCATCTTCACGAGTGGCAACGGGGGCGTCGGCAGGGGGAACTGCGTTGCCAAAGACGGCTCCGGAAAAGTCCAGTTCAACCCCGAGTTCCCTTCAACCTGTATGTATAGAGTTTTATGATTTCTCCTTGGAAGCGGTCCACCGTCTCAGGCACAAATCGCTCACCACATCGCCACGGCTTCGCAGGTCCCTGGGTCACCAGCGTCGGCGGCACAACGGACGGCACGACGTTCGAGGGCCCTGAGGTCGCGGCAAGCTTCTCTGGGGGCGGCTTCTCGAACCATTTTCCGCGGCCGGACTACCAGGACGAGGTTGTGCCTACCTTCCTGCAGGATCTCGGCAGCAAGCATAACGGCTTTTACAAGTGCGGTTCTGCCGCGACCTGACCTGACCTGTTCTTACTTTTTAATTTCGTGATTTGTACAGCGCGGCAGGCCGAGGTATCCCCGACATCTCTGCGCAAGCGCTCAAACTCTCTTATGTCGTAAACAACCAGCATTTCCTCTCGTTCGGCACAAGCGGTGCGGCACCAGTGCGTTTTCCCTCTTCCCTCCGCTCTGCGTCATTCATCCCCGAACACCGAGCCGACCGCCAATGTACAGATCGTAGCAGGCATAATCGCACTGCTCAACGACTATCGGCTTTCAGTAGGTAAGCGCCCACTCGGGTTCCTCAATCCCTGGTTGTACAGCTACGGCCGCGCGGGCATCAATGACATCACATCTGGGTCTAACCCGGGCTGCGGCACTGACGGTTTTTCGGCTATCATTGGATGGGATCCTGTTCGTCATGCGAGACTTGTCTCTTCATTTGACGTTGGCTAATTTTCGGCTCGGCAGGTGACGGGTCTTGGGACTCCAGACTTTGTGGGCCTGCAGCACACACTTTTGGGTTGGTCTCAGTATGGAGTAGTACGAGACGCATAACAAGGGAATAAGAGCAACCATCTCGGAGCTACTGAATGACTGCGATACCGTGACTGAGGTCCCACTCGCAAACTACATACACGTCACTGCAACGAATGAGAAGCCAGGAAATAGACGAATAGGTTTCACATCGATCCTTGTACCCGCGCGACACCCACTCACAAGAAGAAGAATAAAGTATTCATTTTAACCCCCCAGCGGGGAGAGATCTAATCTATGAGACCTTCATGGGATTACTGTATCACAGTAACTCTGCAATCGCTCTGCCGCCAAGAAGTGGTATCGAGTTCGGACATAACATTGACCAGTCTTTACAGAGACGGGCTCTCTTATTGACGACTGTCGTTAAAGGTATGCTATGGCCTTCCATAACCATTACCAGAGACTCACATTCACGTCTGTTACACACATCATCTCTGGACAGTATCAACAGCTACACTGCATGCTTCTCAACACCAACTACCGCTGCCTAATTCATGGCCAGCGAGCTGGTGGGTGTTCGCTTTTCCTTCGCGGAGTTCCCGCTGACCGTGCGTGATGGTCTTGATCTTTGCATGTGGACAGTAGATGAGCCGCAGATATGTGAGGTGGGGAGCCTGAGCTGGGTGCCGGACGAGGCTTATATACGCGTCGCTAGACAGGTCCTTCGACTTTCTGCTAAACCGTTGAACAGCACCACGAGTCGAACTTTAAAATAAATAAAAGAACATCACCACGAGTGAACGATGTGGACTGTTAATTTCGTGGATTTACGCAGACGCTCCCCGACGTAGAACGAAACTGCCGTGAGAAAGGGTATGGAACACTTTGTCTCCGTCGCCTTTCCATTCCCAACGACCTTCTTTCCGTGCTTTTTAGATCAGGGGACGCAATAGTTGCAGCTCCGGAATTAAAACCTAGTGGCCTGATTACCGCCTGTGACTGAGCAACACTGGAGCACAGATGACGCGATGAGAACATGTGGGCGGAAAGGACAGGAGCGTATGTGGTGCACGCACTTTTGTGCATATGCTTCTGTGAACTTTGCAATTCCAAGCAATGCGGGAAAAATTGCTTGCTTCACCTGGCCTCACTTCCTACCTTCTCCTCACTTACATCCATTACCACCCAACCACATGGACTTTTAGCTCATCTTAGAACCTCATTAGATGGGTGACCAAGGCAACGATGCATAAGATCATGATCTAATTTGTAGATTACAGATGTATTATCATCCTGTAACTCAACTAGATTTATTGTAGTGGCATCTAGCCAAAACAATGATTGTCCAAACACAAGGGGTTTACATTGGACAATAATATTATTTTTATTAAGCAAGTTTATATGCTGCAAATTCCCCATAACGTGCATTCCTTGCTGTAGAAATACTCCCATAGAGAGTAGATGTGTACTATAGAGGGTATATAGAATACTGGATAAACCCATGTAGTAACGAGCTTACTATTAATGTAATGCCGTAGCAATACAGTACCAGTTCCTTCTACATATATCTTATGAGCTGCAGTCTTGACAGGTATTCTGTCAGATTTGGCTAATTGTCACGGTGTACGTGCTCGAAAGCGCGTGCGTGAATAAGAGTGGGCAGAGGGTGGATAAGAGGACAGGGGTTAGAGAGTGTTGCCAAGCACTTGCCGAGACGCGCGAGACTTCGGACGAGGCAGACTTCAAGCGAAAACGCGGGGGTCGACAATGCTTTAATGGCCAAGGAAAAGTAGAAAGGTGAGGTGAGGGAGATAAAAGGGGCAGAAGAGAGTGTTCGCCGAGCGAAGGCAAAAGCGCGCTTAGTCGAGAAAGGGGGAAGGGAGGAGACGTCGAGTCCGAGAGGGAGCTTTTTCCGAAAGCCTTGCGATCGTTATTGGTAACGAGTCACAAGCGAAGCACTAGAGAAAAGGGGGGGAAAGGATTAGCAAGTCGAAAAGGGAAGAGCATCGGTCTTGAAGAAGCTGAGAGAAACAACGCGCGAAGTCAGCAACAAGTCGAGTGTCTTCGATTTAGACCGGACTCGAGAGTTGTTGAAGTCACACAAAAGCGAACGAGAGCGAGAACGGGGGAAATCGACTACTGCATTAAGACGCAAATCCGAAACCTTTATACATGCGGGCTGTACCTAAGGTCGAACACGAAGTAGAACGACTAAGTCGTGAGTTTGTGAGGGAGTAAGGTCGAAGTGGGGAAAAGTAGACGAAAAGTCCATGAGGGAAGGAGAGTCGACGAATGGGACACGAGGTAGACGCTAGGTACGAAACACGAGTCGTAGGTAAAATGGGGGAGTCGGTGATCGTAGTCGCTTAGCCGAGCAACAGCGCCGATGGGGTTGATGACGCGCACTGTGTCCTAGACAGAGAGTGCGTACTAAGACTATCCGGCAATAGACTGAAACTTGAAAGGCGACGATGTCAAGTCGATCGGCCTATGGTAGAGATAGCAATGAAGAGATGGTGTCGAAATGGGGGATAAACGAGTGGTGGATGGAGACGACATCGCCGTCTTAAGGTCGCCGTCGTCGTAATTGGAGGACTTCAGAGCGACGTTTGCCGATACTGGCAATGGCGTCCGACAAGGGCAGGAGAGACGGGGATCAAACGAGAGGCAAGGAACGTCGGTTTCGAGGTGGGGAAAGGAATGAAGATGGCGTTGATGTGAGGCGAGATGGGGCATGAAAAGGAACAGGTGAGTTGGTGGCGATGTCCGAGATAGAGAGTAACGCGTGACGGTTCCAAGGTGGCTGAAACGGGCGGAAATGGCCGATTCCGTGGCTAAGGGCCGAGCTACCCTTACAACGGACTGCCCAAGACACTGACACATCAGTTGTAACTATGATGGTTAGCGGTAATTAGTCACGGACTTATCGTATCAGTCAGCAGTGGAGCACATTATCACATGTAAGATAGACGATGACTCATTCCTAGGATAGCTGTACTAGGGTTTGAGCTAGTTATGCTATTGGTTACATTACAATTCGGGAGGAGCTTGAAAGCCCTTGTCAACTGTATATAAGACTTATTATTCAGACCATGGATCTCCATCCTGGTCTTCTCAATACCACCACCATTGTTCGCGACCTAGGAGTGCTAACTTCCTTTCCACTCATCTACTTCTCATCTCTCTTACTTGTCTTAGCCTTTGTCTTCAGAGTTGTACTCCACGTTGAAGACATCGAGAGCGAAGACACCTTCGAGGCCGTGTACTAGGAAGAGTCACGTGCCACCGTCCTCACATTAAGTCTTGACACTTTGTGTATCGGACCAAGCTCAGCCTTAGTCATCGCCTTCCATCACACCTAAGTCAGGCAACGTTGTTGTGGCAACATAACATTAAGACCAGGATCCTTCAAAGTGGCATTGACTACAAGAGATCGTTGGGGCATCAACCAAACCTTTAGGCCCTATATTATTAAACGATGTGGCGAACGAAACATACCACAAATCTATTTGAGAGCAGCCCGTTGGAGAACTATCAGAGGGGACACCGGATACTACGTGAACATCCCTACAAGACCGTCACAGTGGTACCCAGTTGAGTTCAACTTCGAAAACCTTTGTTGGGTAGAGATTGCTTGGAACGCACCACAGAACCACTGGGACGTATTGCGACCCACAGGACTAGAATATCACTGTGACATTCTCGAATGGGACACACAGACAAGAGGCAATTGGGGTCCTATTGACGGACAAGATGAAGCAAACACATCAGGGTCATCAAGGACACCGGCACCATCAGAAGCTAGTGGAGAAACTGCTGAAGACGAAAGTGAAAGCGAGCAACACGAGCAAGAAGCAGCAATCGAAGAAATCACGGAATTAGCAGAACAAATTGCAATCCATGACGCAGCTGCAGCACCAGGAGAATATATTGTTCCAGCCCCACTAGCTGAGTATCCAGTCAGATCACAAATGGCCACCATGACAGAGCCAGTATAAGTACGTGTAGATGCACCAACGCAAGAACCAATCGGAACAATCGACCCTAATACAGGGCACCGTATCGCACAAGACGGACAAGGAATCACTGATGACGACATAGCACTATACCATGCTGTGGGACCAGACAGAGACGATCCCCCCAGTGAAGAAGGAAGGGGTGGATTCCTAGGAAGAAGACCACCCAAAGATCCAGAAAACCCTTGGAGAGGAGGAGGAGATTTACCCAATGGACACCCACCAAGAGGTGGAGGATTCCCAGGAGCACCCGGAGGAGGAGCACCTGGAGGAGGAGCACCCAGAGGAGGCGGAGACCCTCACACAGGGCTCAACGTAGCCGTAGGAGCTGCCAGATCAGATAAGTTCATCGGCAACCCACCTATCACTTTTACTGGCGATCATACCAAAACAGAACAGTTCCTCACACAATGGGAACTCTACTGGGGTGTCAACAACAACAACCCTGTCATGATAAACCCATACCAAAGAAGCATGTTGTTTTTCACCTTCGTACAAGGTGATCTTGTCAACAAATGGATCGTTGCTATGGCCAGATGGATTGGCGACCAAGTACGACACAACGGAGTCCTTAGCACCAACGAATGGCTATGGAACGAAGTGGTAACGGCCTTCAGGAGGTGATTCGCGAACACCCTTGAAAGGGAACAAGCCCGTACCGCATTAAAGCAAGGCATTAAAATGCAAGGAGGAGACGTAGATGCTTATGTCACCCTATTCAAGAAACTGGCACGCCAAGCAGGATATCGACTGGATTCCGCCCTCACACTTGACTTCTTTACCAATGGACTACCCCAAGGACTATACGAAGCCTGCTACCAATTTGACGAACCGCAAACATATGCAGAATGGAAGAACACAGTATTACGCAGGCAAGAACAATACATACACATGAGAGCTTGCCTCGACCAAAGAGGTGCAAGCAAGTCCAACATGGGAGCATGGATCCCATGTATGCCAGGGGGATTCCGATGCACTAACGATCCCAATGCAATGGACACATCAGCAGGACGTACTAGAGGAAGGTTGGCAGACGCAGAAGAAGTGCTCGAACGCTATGAGCAACAAAACAAA